>CATIWM010506511.1:0-11655 GCA_949671775.1 Mallotus repandus
AAAGAGAAAAAAAGAAAAAAGAAGAAAAAATTTTGGTTGTACACATTAAGAAAAAAGAAGAATCTCAGAGTATCATTTCTCTGAATAAAAAAAGAATGTTAGGAAAGCATTGATGAATTCAGTCAAAATAAGAGGCATGAATTTGGCTTTATTCCTCAAGAAAATTGATGATCTTAGAGTCATAATCTTTATAAAAAACTGGGGAAAAAATGTTGCTGTTCGGGCAACTTGGGGCAAAATAGTGAATCTACATTCAAAGACTGAAAATGGAACATTGAAGTATGAGAATCAGCACAAGAATTCTGGGGGCAGAAAAAGAGTAAACTACAAGCATATGGATGCATCAGTCAATCAAAAAGCTCCAGTGTCAGGCCATGGACTCCATCCTTAAGCTTGGACTAAGTTCTAATATCATAAGTACCAACCTCGAAGCATTAAATGCTTAAATCTGTAGGTTGTTGATAGAGCACTTTTTTCTCACATTCCAAGTTTCTAGTATAACTGGGCTCCAAACAAAAGACCTATTAGGATCATGCATATCATACATATCATGCATACACTTACATACATCTGTTGTGAAATACTTATTTTTGATGTCAAAAGAGCTTTGGGACAAGTTAAGGTTGTGCAAATACTCTGCTAGTAACATTCAAAATTAGTGCTATAAAAGTGCAGGAAACTAGTAAGAGTTTAGAGAAGTGAAAGTAAGAGGTGTGACCAGATGCTTAATGGGCCTATTTAACAAAGAGATATTATTGACGCTAATAGTCGCATAAGCATCATCCTAGGCAATCTCAAGAGGTTGGATAGAAGGCTCAAGCTCCTCATACTCAACATCCATCTTTATAGCCTCATTTGGAGCATCATCTGGAATATCACCTGAAGCCTTCAACAAAAAGAGAAGTTACCCCCATAAACTATGAAGGCAAAAGGTAGTTTTGAATGTACGTCTGATAGTTTTAAGAATGCTCAAGTAAAGATAAATCATTGAATCCATGGAGAGCCTCTCTCAATTCATATCTAATCAGAGCAGAACTCCTAGTTAAAAGGTCCAGCATACTAGCAATGCAGTCACTAGCCCAGAAAAGGGAAGAATGCACTCAAAACTTATAATGAATGCACTCTAAAACTTCTTTGATCATAAAATAAGGCCTCTAACTCCTAAACCTTTTTGCAGGGAATCTCAGGAAGATAAATGATCTTCTTTGTCATAGCATCAACAATAATAACAGAAGGACATACTCAAGCTTATGCCATGACATCAATAAAAGAGTATCAAGAGCCCTGTGATTAGAGACATCATCACCACAATCAAAAAGGGGAAAATAAAAGGGAATGAGGAAAGATAGAATAGTCTGTGCAACAATAAGAATAAGTAAGAATGAAAACACCAATTGCTCATCATAATATCACCCCGTGTGATAAACATCCTGATGAATGATTCAAAGGAAGTAACAAAACTCTATCCCTTTAGTTTATGTGATAAAGTGCATCCTAAAATTGATTTTCAAAAATTCAAAGAAAATTCATCCATTTCATAAGATCATGTGCAAAACATGAACTTTGATCTTAAAGGCTCTCTTTTATTAGCCTTACAGAGTTCAAATGTCCTATTAATGATTTTATGCTAAGAGTTTCTAAACTCCAATAAATCTAATGCTTGCTTTGCACCCGAATGAAGGGAAGAATATGCAAAAATAAAATCTAAGGATTGGCAGTATAAATTGCTTGAATTTTAGAGTATCATTTTAGTCTGTGGAATAATAAATGTGCATCAAATCTACTCCAATGCTCGAATGAGTACGAGTACAAAATCCCATGACGGTATCCATGCTAAGTAATATAGGAAAGGTGGGGGAATACTAAAAGGAGAATTAGGATAAGAGCAAGCACTTCTAATATACTCCAATGCTTAGAAAAGAGTGAGAGTACCAATGTTAATCTTCTAGCGGTATCCACGTTGAATAATATAAGAAAGGCGAGGGAATACTAAAAGAGGATCATGCTAAAAGTTGTTCCATTTACTCTAATGATCTTTAAGAGTATGACAATCCGAAGGACCTTTCCAACGGTATCCATGCTGAGTAATATGAGAAAGGCAGGGGAATACTCGGATAAGGAAGTAAAGTATAAAAATAACTCAAATACTATTTTAATAATGAGAAGTCAATATGTTAATGCTCAATGTCGACAAGTTTTGTTCAGTAAGTTCTCCATGAATTTAGGTGTTAAAGTTAGCTCTCCACTTGGTAAATAATATGCTCTTAGCATAAGATGGTTAATGATACCTCTGATTTTGCGAATGGCAAATGAATGATAGTCACTAAAATTAAAATTAGTGAGATTCATTGGAAACACACTATCTCATGATAAAATGATGAATTAGATCAATTTAATGTACTTTTTGTACAATCATTACGTTGAAACTAACTTTAACTTCAATAAGTCTTTAGGTATTGCGAATTCGAATAAAGGTACACCCAACATATGAATCATCATCAGCACTATCAAGTCAAGTTTAGTGAGCAATGAAGGCAGTTAATTAAAGCAATCAACACAAAACTTCAAAATCAGTTGGCGAAAATTCCAATCAGTCAGCACAAAAAATTCAAGCACTCAAAATAAGTAACGAGTAGTTATAGACTGTAGTATCAAAAGTGAGCAATGGAAGGATTGTAGCAAAATCCAGAAAAATTAAATTTCTACATTTGCATTTTGTTATATGCTACATAGTAGCTATAACATAAACTACAAATTCGCTCCGTTATAAGCTACATGGTAGCTATAACTCAATTTCAAATTCATCTTATTATATACAACATAGTAGTTATAACACATTTTCAAATCACTTTTCGCTAGACACTGCACAGTAGTCATAGCATCACTTTACTAGACATCCCACAGGTAATATAGCGAAATTCATCGATCATTTCGCTAGATGTACCACAGGAAATATAGCGAAACTTTCAAATCATAGTTCACTAGACGTTCCATAAGAACCTAGTGCAATCAGCTAGACTATACACAATAGTTATAGTATCACTTTGCTAGACGTCCCATAGGGAATATAGCAAAATTTATTACATAGCTAGATGTCCCATAAGGAATATAGCTAATTTCACTTCACTAGACGTCCCACAGGGAATATAGTACAATCACCTAGACACTACACAGTAGTTATAGCATCACTTCGCTAAATGTCCCACAGGGGATATGGTAAAATTTATCACATAACTAGACGTCCCATAGGCAATATAACTAATTTCACTTCACTACACGTCCCACAGGGAATATAGTGCAATCAACTAGAAACTACACATTAGTTATAGCATCACTTTGCTAGACCTCCCGTAGGGAATATATCAAAATTTATCATATAGCGAGACGTCCCACAAGGAATATAGCTAATTTCACTTTACTAGACATCCCACATGGATTATAGTGTAATCAGCTAGACACTACACAATAGTTATAGCATCATTTCGCTAGACGTCCCATTTGGAATATAGCAAAATTCATCAATCATTTTGTTAGACGTCCCACAGGGAATATAGCAAAATTCATCACATAGCTAAATGTCCCCCAATGAATATTGCTAATTTCACTTCACTAGACATCGCATAGGAAATAGTGCAATCAACTGGACACTACAAAGTAGTTATGACATCACTGCTAAACATTCCACAGGAACTATAGAACATCCGATCATCACTTTTTCACTAGATGTCCCATAGGGAATATAATGCAATTAGCTAGACACTACATGATAGTTATAGCATCACTGCTAGATGTTCCACAAGAACTATAGCTCATCATCAAATCACTTTGTCACTAGACATCCCACAGGGATTATAGTGAAATTTGCTTTAGCATTCTACATAATGTTGCATAGCAATATAAGCATCGATCACAAACAGAAGTCTCAAGATACACATGTAAGTATCCTAACTCTTTGCTTTTGAATTGTGTGCTTATTTGCTTTGTCGCAATTTGTCAAGCAAACCGTAATAAAGGGGGGCAATTGTAAGCACCTAATTTTGGGATAGTCGACTGTGGATGCGACAGAGGACCCAATGATGAAAATTGACTATGAAATTAGATTTATTAGATCTGATTTATTGGTTTTTAGACTAAATTTTAAATTATATTCAATGACCTTTTTTTAATTAAAAAAAATTAAAAAAAAATGTGATTGTAATTTTATAATTTCAATTGGAATTATGTAATTCCAATTTGAATTACATAATTTCGATTGGAATTCTATAATTTTGATCGGAATTATGTAATTTCGATTGAATTTCTATAATTGTGATTGGAATTATGCAAATTCCAACCGGAGTTCTATAATTCCAATTGGAATTATATGATTTTCAATATTTATTTTATTTTATTTTTATTTTTAATTTACTTATTTTGATTGGTTGTTTCATTTGATAAATAAGTTTGTTTTCTTTGATAAACAACAAAATAATTATTTTTAGTTTATTTTTTTAGATAAATAATAAAATAAATTATTTTTATCCTAAACTCAATCTAGAGTTACAGAATGTGTTTTTATAAATAGCAAAAACCTCTTTCACAGAGTGAAGGCTCCTAGGGTTTTATTATTTTCCCCTGCCTTTTTTGGATTTTTAGCCGTGAGCCAAAACACATCCACTCTGCTTGATTTTTTATGTACCTTTTTAGTTCTTGACATATAATTAGATCCAAATAAATCAAAAATCATAGACAAATACAATAAAGGCCATAGGCTTCCATCAATGGTCATCACCTTCTGAGGGGCAATCAATACTGCATCCTATTCTTAAATCTTCATCTCTGTCTTCTTTTATTTTGATTTTAATTCTTTTTATTTGATTTTTGTTTATTATTTTTAATCATTCATTAACTAATTTTTATTTTGTTTATTTTTCTATTTTTATGATTGTGGGAGTACCCTAAACAGTGGAGTGGTTTGACTCATGAAGAACCCATGAATATCCATCGAATGCTATTGATTAAATTTTGTATTTTACCATAGATTTTATATTTTATTTCTTTTTTATTATTTTGTGTTATTTTATTTATTTGGCTTTTTGGGTTGTATTTAATTAAATTTTTTAAATTGTACATAGGAATTGTAGTAGCCCCAATAGTGGGAATAGTGAAATCCTCTATGTGGCATGTGTTTTTATTTTAACTAATTTGTTAGTAAATTAGGTATTCACTTGGTAAACACCAAATTAAAATTAATGGCGGCTTTAGATTAATTTAGGTTGCATGTAAATTGAATTAGGGTTAGAAATCACGGTATGTATGTTTTATTTGTTATTTGTTTTATTTTTATTGTTTGGGCTTGTTTGTTATTTTTGTTCGTTTTAGGCCCCAAGCCCACGTTAGGTTTTAACTCACTTAATTAATAAGTTATTAAAATGGTTTTAGATTTTAATTAATTTTTAAAATTAATTTAGGCCCATTAGGTTAATTTAGATTTAGGTCCATTTTCTTAATTAAAATTTATTAGAATTAGCTTAGCCCATTGAAGCATTCCTTTTAAAATAAATAGATTTAGGATCACTTCATTTAAACTTAAAATTCATTAGAATTAGGCCCATTAATTCATTTTCATTTTCTTTTAAAATTGATAGACTTAGGCCCATTTCTTTAGAATTAAAATTCATAGATTTAGGCTTACTAATTAAATTAAAATGTAGGCCCACGTGTAGTTCCATTTTACTTTGTAATTAAAATATGCAGATTTAGCTAATTTAAATTAAAATCAATATGGTTCAGAATTAACTAGGGACATCGCACCTCGTGAATGCATTTTTTATGTGCTCGTTCATGACTAGTTGCCTAAGTGTTAGGTGTATGCTAAAATAAGGTTTAAATGAAATTACATGTAATTAGAGAATAAGATAGTAATTTATAAACTAAATTTAAAGAACATGAGACTAAAAGAAGTTGGTATTCAGTTCCTAGAATTTCCTAGTTGTGGTGCTAACTCTCTTTTAGAGAATCGAGTTACCACCACCAACGATTTGTCCCAATTATTACCCTGGGCGGCGACTTCTCATCTCCACGCTATGTCTTTGTGATATAGTAGTGTGTTCCGTGGAGTCCTGAGCTTAAACAATGTCGTAGTTCCTAAAATCTTGGACGCATGCTAAACCTCGCCGTCTATAATACCTCAGATAAATCAATAAGGATTTTCTCCAAGAGATACTTAGCTACAAGACTGCTCAAGCAAAGATAAAGCATCGAATCCATGGGGAACCTCTCTCAATTCTTGACCAATCAAAATAGAATTGCATGACATTGAGACCGATATAGGGTGCAAGATGCAATGACGAGAAGGTCTAGCATACTAGTGATACACACATCGGCCTTAAAAGGGAAGAAAGCACTCAAATCAACTTGCCAAAAATAAAAATTCATGAGCAGTTATGGACTGCAGCATTAAAAGTGAGCAATGAAAGGATTGCAGCGAAATCCAAACAAAAATTAACTTTTGCATTTGCATTTCGTTATATGCTACATAATAGCGATGACATAAACCACAAATTCACTCTGTTATTAGCTACATGGTAGCTATAACTCAATTTCAAATTCACTTTGTTATATATTACACAATAGTTATAGCATCACTTTGCTAGACATCCTATAAGGAATATAACAAAATTTATCACATAGCTAGATTTCCCATAGGGAATATAACTAATTTCACTTCACTAGATGTCCCATAGAGAATATAGTGAAATCAGCCAGACACTACACAATAGTTATAACATCACTGCTAGACATTCCGTAGGAACTATAATGCATCTTCAAATCACTTTTTCACTAGACGTCCCATAAGGAATATAGTGCAATCAGCTAGACACTACACAATAGTTATAGCATCACTTCGCTAGATGTCCCATAGGGAATATTGTAAAATTTATCACATTGTTAGACATCCCATGGGGAATATAGCTGATTTCATTTCACTAGACATCCCACAGGGAGTATAGTGCAATCAGCTAGACACTAAACAATTGTTATAGCATCACTGCTAGACCTTCCAAAGGAACTATAACACATCTTCAAATCACATTTCACTAAACATCCCATAGGGATTATAGTGAAATTTGCTTTAGCATTCTGCATGATGTTGTATAACAACATAAGCATCGATCACAAATGGAAGTCTCATGATACATAGGTAAGTATCCTAACTCTTTGCTTGAAATTGTATGCTTATTTGATGTGTCGCAATTTTTTAAGGAAACAGCGACAAAGAGGGGCAACTATAAGTACCCAATTTCAGGATAGTCGAGTGTCGATGCGATAGAGGGCCCGATGATGAAAATTGACAGTGAAATCAGATTTATTGAATATGATTTATTAGTTTTAAACTAAACTGTAAATTACTTTAATAACCTATTTTTATAATTTTATTTATTTATTTTAATTATTATTTTTTAAAATAAAATTTTAAGAAAATAAAATAAAAAAAGAGAAATTCAAAAAAAAAATAGAAAATAAAAAAATTAGGCCAACTTTGGCCCAAATCAAATCAACATGTAGAATGAATTGAATTTGGCAAATAATGTTTTGATTGGGCAATAGTGGACGAAGTAGTACCAAAGTAATGACTTTTTCTTTTTCTTTCCTATTTCCAAATCAGAAATAGGCTATTTCCGTCCAACGCTCAAATCTACAAGTTGTTGATGACGTACCTCATTCTCACACTCCGAGCTATATAATTCTACTCCAAACAAAGGACCTATTAGGATCATGCATATCATTCATATCATGCATATACTTGCATACATTTATTGTGAAATACTTGCTTTTCATGAGGCAGGATTATATAAATACTCTGCTACTAACATGCAAAGGTACTAATGTAAAAGTGCAGGAAAGTAGCCAGAGAATTCACATATGAAGCATCTGAAGGAGTGATTGTAGGAGAAGTGATGCTAACAAGATGAACCTGATGTTCAATGGGACTCTAAAAAGGAGGAGCCCAATAAATAACAGATCAATCCAATAAGGAGATACAATTGATGATAGCACCTGTAGAAGCCTTATCTTAGATAACCTCAAGGAGGATAGATAAGAGGCTCAGATTCCTCGAAGCTTTATTTGGAGCATCATCTGTCATATCACCTAGAGCTTCAGCAAGAGGATAACCTACTCTCAAAACTTGGAATGTAAAGGATGTTCAATAACTTGAGGAGTAATAGAAGAAAAATGATGAAGAGCATACTTCGGATAGATCAACAAGGATTTGCTCCAAGAGATACTTAGCTACAAGACTGCTCAAACAAAGATAAAGCATCATATCCAAGGGGAACCTCTCTCAGTTCTTGACCAGTTAGAATAGAACTGCATGACATTAAGACCGATATAGGGTGCAAGATGTAGCGACGAGAAGGTCCAACATACTAGTGATACATACATCGGCCTTAAAAGGGAAGAAAACACTCAAATCAACTTGCCAAAGATAAAAGTTCATGAGCAGTTATGGACTGTAGCATCAAAAGTTAGCAATCAAAGGATTGTAGTGAAATCAAAAAAAAAATTAACTTTTGCATTTGCATTTCGTTATATGCTACATAATAGCAATGACATAAACCCCAAATTCACTCTGTTATAAGCTACATGGTAGCTATAACTCAATTTCAAATTCACTTTGTTATATACTACACAGTAGTTATAGCATCACTTTGCTAGACATCCTATAAGGAATATAACAAAATTTATCACATAGCTAGATTTCCCACAGGGAATATAACTAATTTCACTTCACTAGACGTCCCATAAGGAATATAGTGAAATCAGCTAGACACTACACAATAGTTATAACATCACTGCTAGACGTTCCGTAGGAACTATAATGCATCTTCAAATCACTTTTTCACTAGACGTCCCATAGGGAATATAGTACAATCAGCTAGACACTGCACAATAGTTATAGCATCACTTCGCTAGACGTCCCATAGGGAATATAGCAAAATTGATCACATAGCTAGATATCCCACAGGGAATATAGCTAATTTCACTTCACTAGATGTCCCATAGGGAATATAATGCAATCAGCTAGACACTAAACAATAGTTATAGCATCACTGCTAGACCTTCCATAGGTGCAATAATGTATCTTCAAATCACATTTCACTAGACATCCCATAGGGATTATAGTGAAATTTGCTTTAGCATTCTACATGATGTTGTATAACAACATAAGCATCGATCATAAATGGAAGTGTCAAGATACTCAGGTAAGTATCCTAACTCTTTGTTTGAAATTGTGTGCTTATTTGTTGTATCACAATTTATCAAGCAAACAGTGACAAAAGGGGGCAACTGTAAGCACCCAATTTTAGGATAATCAAGTGTGGATGCGATAGAGGACCCGATGATGAAAATTGACTGTGAAATCATATTTATTGGATCTAATTTATTAGTTTTAAAGTAAACTATAAATTACTTTAATAACCTATTTTTATAATTTTATTTGTTTATTTTAATTATTATTTTTTAAATAAACTTTCAAGAAAATAAAAAAATAAAAAAGAGAAATTCAAAAAAAGAAAAACGGAAAATAAAAAATAAATTAGGCCAACTTTGGCCCAAATCAAATAAACTTGAGGAATGAATTGAATTTGGCAAATAATGTTTTGATTGGGCAACAGTGGACGAAGTGGTACCAAAGTAACCACTTTTTCTTTTTCTTTCCAATTTCCAATTCGAAAATAGGATATTTCCATCCAAAGCTCAAATCTAAAAGTTGTTGATGAAGTACATCATTCTCACACTCTGAGCTGTGAACATAACTCTACTCCAAACAAAGGACCTATTAGGATCATGCATATACTTGCATGCAGTTGTTGTGAAATACTTACTTTTCATGAGGCAGGATTATATAAATACTCTACTACCAACATTCAAAGGTAGTATTGTAAAAGTGCAGGAATATAGCCAGAGTAATCACATATGAAGTATCTGAAGGAGTGAATGTAGAAGAAGTGATGCTATCAAGATGAACCTGAAGTTCAATAGGACTCTGAAAAGGAGGAGCAAAATAAATTACAGATCGATCCAACATGGAGATATAATTGATGATAGCACCTAAGCCTCATTATGGATAACCTCAAAAGGCTTAGATTCCTCCTACTCAGCATTCATCTCCAAAGCTTTATTTGGAGCATCATCTAAAATATATCCTGGAGCTTCAACAAGAGGATAACCTACTCCTACAACTTAAAAAGCAAAGGACATTCAATAACATGAGGAGTAATAGAAGAAAAGTGATAAAGAGCATACCTCAGATAAATCAACAAGGATTTGCTCCAAGAGATACTCAACTATAAGACTGCTCAAGCAAAGATAAAGCATCGAATCCATGGGGAACCTCTCTCAATTCCTAACAAGTAAGAATAGAACTATATGACATTGAGATCGATATAGGGTGCAAGATGCAGCGACAAGAAGGTCCAGCATACCAGTGATACACATATTGGCCTTAAAAGGGAAGAAAGCACTCAAATCAACCTGCCAAAGATAAAAATTCACGAGCTGATATGGACTACATCATCAAAAGTGAGTAATGAAAGGATTGCAGTGAAGTCCAGAAAAATTTCATTTTTGCATTTGCATTTCGTTATATGCTACACAGTAGCTATGACATAAACTAAAAATTCACTCTATTATAAACTACATGGTAGTTATAACTTAATTTCAAATTCACTTTGTTATATACTATATAGTAGTTATAACATCACTTCACTAGACGCCCTATAGGGAATATAGCAAAAATTTTCACATAGCTTGACGTCCCACAGGGAATATAGCTAATTTCACTTCACTAGACGTCCCACAAGGAATATAATGCAATCAGCTAAACACTACACCGTAGTTATAGCATCACTGCTAGACATTCCACAGGAATTATAATGCATGTTAAAATAACTTTTTCACTAGACATCTAACAGCAAATATAGTGCAATCAGCTAGACACTAAGCAGTAGTTATAGCACCACTTCGCCAGAAGTCCCATAAGGAATATAGTAAAATTTATCACATAACTAGACGTCCCACATGGAATATAGCTAATTTCACTTTACTAGACATCCCATAGGGAATATAGTGCAATAAACTAGACACTATACAGTAGTTATAACATCACTTCGCTAGACGTCCTATGGGGAATATAGTGAAATTTATCATATAACTAGACGTCCCACAAGGAATATAGCTAATTTCACCTCATTAGACGTCCCACAAGGAATATAGTGCAATCAGCTAGACACTACACAATAGTTATAGCATCACTGCTAGACATTCCTTATGAACTATAGTGCATCTTTAAATCACTTTTCACTAGACGTCCCATAGGGAATATAGTTAAATTAGGTAGACACTACACGATAGTTATAGCATCACTGCTAGACATTCCACAAGAACTATAGTACATCTTCAATTCACATTTCACTAGACATCCCATAGGATCATAGTGAAATTTGCTTCAACATTCTACATTATGTTGTATAACAACATAAGCATTGATCGCAAACGGAAGTCTCAAGACACACAGGTGTAAGCACCCAATTTCGGGATGACTAGAGCATGGATGCGACAGAGGACCCGATGATGAAAATAGACTGTGAAATTAGATTTATTGGATTT
>CATIWM010506601.1:0-13134 GCA_949671775.1 Mallotus repandus
AAGTCTAAATTTATTTTAAATTACATAAAGTGGGCCTAGAGTCTAAATTAACCTAAATGGGCCTAAATTGATTTTAAAGTTAATTAAACCTAAATTTAATTTTAAAAGCCTATTTTATTAGTGAGTTAGACCTATATGTGGGCTTTGGGCCCAAACCGAATCAAAAATAATATACAAGCCCAAATAAACAAATAACCATATAAATATATATATTCAGTGATTTCTAACCCTAAGTCAATTTTCATGCCACCTAAAAGTGGGCCTAAGTCTACCAAATTTAAGAAAAAATGAATTTAATTTAATGAGCCTAATTTTACTTATTTTAATTAAAATGATATGATCTTAAATCCATTTATTTTAAATTATATAAAGTGGGCCTAAAGTCTAAATTAATCTAAAATGGGCCTAAATTAATTTTAAAGTTAATTAAACCTAAATTTAATTTTAAAAGCCTATTTTATTAGTGAGTTAAAACCTACACGTGGGCTTAGGGCTCAAAACGAATAAAAAACAATATACAAGCCCAAATAAAAAATAATAAATTAAAAACAAACATTATGTGATATTTCTAACCCTAATTCAATTTACATGCCACCTAAATTAATCTAAAGCCACAATTGATTTTAATTAGGGTTTTACCAAATAGACCTAATTTACTAATTGATTTTAAAGTGCAGAAAATGAAAATTTCACTAAATTCCCACTAATGGGGCTATTACAACAACTACTATTGGAAAATTAAAATAAATTAAATTACAAACCCAAAGTCTAGATAAAATAAAATAATACCAATAAATAAACCTAAAGGGAACTACACAAAATTGAGACATGATTTAATCCATGGAATTCCATGGATCTTCATGGTTGGCCTTGTCTCCACCCCCCCCATTTAAGTTGCTCTCACCATCATGAAACATAAACAAACAAAAAATAAATAAATAAAAAAAGATAAAATAAAAAAAAAATAAAAAAAACCAAATAAAAAAGAGAAAGGAGTAGAAGAGGAGACAATTTGATGGATGCAGTACTGATTCCCCTCAGAAGGTGATCACCATTGATGAAAGCCTATGGCTTTTTGTTGTGTTGGTCTGTGATTTTTGATTTATTTGGATTTCATTCACGACTAAAACTTGAAAAAAGTACGTGAAAAATAAAGAGGAGTGGGTGTGTTTTGGTTGACGGCTAAGAATCAGAAAAATTAGAGAGAAAAGAAAATAAAAAACCCTCCTCCCTCTTATTAAAAAAATATGATGTATTTCTAAGAGACACCATCTATAACCCTAAGTTGGTACAGGATAATAAAAATTTATTTTTATTATTTATCTATAAAAATATATATTTATCATTTTATTTATCAAATGAAACAAATATATTTATCAAATAAAAATTAATCAAACTCTATGGATAAATAACAAAGAAACAAATAAATAAAATAAATAAATGAATAAATAAAAAAGAAACAAATAAATAAAATAAATAAATGAATAAATAAAAAAGAAAAAACATTTGAAAGACAAAAAAACGTAACTTGCCTATTTCTGACCGGAAATAGCCAATTTCAAATATAAATATTCTTTTTTTTTTGAATTTTTTTTTATTTTTTTGAAAAATTAAAAAAATAATTATATATATATATATTAAATAAATAAATAAATTTTTAAAATAAATTACAATTTAGTTCAAAACCAATAAATCATATCCAATAAATCTAATTTCACAGTCTATTTTCATCATCGGGTCCTTTGTCGCATCCACACTCCAATCGTCCCGAAATTGGGTGCTTATAGGCCCCCAAGCAAGTTTTGTTCTATGGGGCCAATAAGATGATTAGGATGTTTAATGAAATGTTTACATGGTGAATATACTAAAAATATGTTTATTCCGGCTGCCACATATGCTTAATTTGATCAGATATGTTTGAGGTACTTTAATCTGAAGCAAAAATAGAACTTGTGGTGCTGAAAAGAAAAAAATTAAAAATCTGATACCATTTTGAAACATGAGGTAAAATTATGGTACCAATGGTGCAATAAACCCATTTTCTTCTGGTAGCCTTCGTTTCCATTTACTCATGATTATCCTTCTTTAGGAAAATGCAAATGGCTTCAATCAATGGTCGGATTTCATTAATCAAGGGGATCGACACACACACATAGAGAGAGAGAGAGAGAGAGAGAATGGCTATGTTCATCGATAGAGATTGGCTATGGTATTCATGGCTAGAGATTGTGGATTGAAGGCAATATGTAGTGACGTAGATGGAAGACAGTAAATGAATAGGGTTAGGTTGGGTTATTTATAAATGTAATAAGGTAGAGTTAATTCTAGAATGGAACCCAAATATGACTGGGAATCTGACATGGCATTTTGAATAAGGTGGCCTTTGATAGGGATGCTAACGTGTAGGATATTTTAAGAATATCCTTTCCCCAAATTCACATCATCACTTGAACCACCAGGGTACTGGTGGTTGAAACTTAAATTGAACTTTAGGTTAAAAAAAAACAAATTGAAGTTAGGTATCTAAATTGAAACGAATTCAAAGTTGAGTGACCATGGGTGTGTTTAACCCATTGTACATTTGATTTAAGGGATAATAGCATTTTGAGTCCTAAAAAATATATTATTTTTACAATTAAGTTCGACAAGTAATTTTCTTTTAAATCAAGTTCTATAACTTTTAAAATTTTTTTCTATTAATTAGAGCAAATTTTTTGTTAGTCAACCTTTAAAAGTAAATTTTCTTTACATTTCAGACTTAAAACTACAAAAATATGTTTTTTTATATATTAAATAAATAATATTTTTCAATTTATGACTTAATTTATTATTTAATTTTCATATAACTACATATTTCATTAAATTACTATAAAAATTAAAAATAGTATTTGGAAAAATAGGCTGAAAAAAATCTCTATAAATAAATTAGGTAAAATAAACTAAAAATTAAATAAAACCATTAGTGAGAAATCTAGTAACGAAAAAAAATCATCTTTTGAAAGATGAGACATTTTTTTTATCTTACATATTTTACAATAAAAAAATAAAATTATTAATTAGAGAAACATGTTCACTTATTTGGTTGTTCAAGTAATTGTTGTAAAATATCTGAATTTAAATATG
Organism: Mallotus repandus; assembly: GCA_949671775.1. Classification (NCBI taxonomy): domain Eukaryota; kingdom Viridiplantae; phylum Streptophyta; class Magnoliopsida; order Malpighiales; family Euphorbiaceae; genus Mallotus; species Mallotus repandus. The sequence continues at coordinate 3,124 of CATIWM010506601.1, forward strand.
TATTTTTATAAAATTTTGACTAATTCAAATCCAATTGAATTTAATATTTATTTGAAATTTAACATAAATTATAATATTGATAAAAATAATTGAGTTTATCCAAATATACAAAATATTTATTCATTTATAATATATTAATTAAATTAGATATTTAATAATAGTTAAAAATGTATAATTAAATTTATTTGTGATTATTAATACAACTAATAATTGAAGAGAATATTATTTTAGTTTTTAATTTTTGATATTATTTTAATAAATTATATAGTTATTATGAAAATTAAATAATAAAATAAGTCATAAATAAAAATAAAAAAATTATATATTTAAAATATAAAAATAAGATTTATTTATAGTTTAACGACTGAACTATAAAAAAATAAATTTTAAGAGTTGGCTAATGGGAAATTTCTTTGACTAACAAATAAAACTAATTACAAGAATTTTTAAAACTTATTGAACTTTATTGTAAAGAAAATTGCTTATAAGACTTAATGGTAAAAATGATATAATTTTTAGAAGTAAAAATGATATAATTTTTAGAACTAAAAATGATATTATTCCTTGATTTAATGTTAATTTGATAAAAATAATATAAATGCTTTTGTTAATGTAATGTGCTATTAAGCAATCATTCATAACACTGTAGCCCTGCTAGCAAGACAAGTAACCCTTCGTTTAAAGGTTGAGAAGGTTTTTCAGTCTCTTATGGATGAGTGAGTGCAAAGTCTTCAATTTGCAACAATCAATTCAGGAAATGGTAGAAAGACTGATTTAATCAATCAGAATATATACCTGATGGAGAAGGGAGAACAACAATGGTGCCGGCGAGAATCATCTGCATCATGAGTTGTTGTTGTGCTAAGAGGACATACTATAATCCTTCGCCGGATATAAGAATCAATATTTATATTGTAAAATTTAATTAAAAATTAATGTTAGTTCCAAATCACAGGGCCTACTGCTCATTTTCTCGTATTCTAATAAATTACAGTGCAAGAATCTTCTTGTATTAGGACATTATAGCTTTAGTCTTTACACTTGCCTCAATCACTAAAGTTCCAAATACCAAGCCAATTGTCAATCTTAATTCTAAAATTCTTGCATTGCATTTTCTATGATAAGAACATCTAAAGTTTCTTTCTTTTTTTTTTTCGTCAAGTTCTTTGGGCTATTTACCAATTTATGGTAAAAAATCAAACAAATTCTCAATTTGTGGTACTTTTCAAAGTTTTTCCTTTTTTATGGTAATTTTTGTTGTAAAAAATTATTCATTTTGCCTATATCAATGGCGCAAATTTGACCAAAGTCTTCTTGCTAGTGGTAGCAGTGAAATGAGAAATTTTTTTTATGCACATTGCAATTATGAATGGCGAAATGGTGTTGCCAGAGAGAGAAATTTTTTTTTATTCATTTTGCCATTGATATAGGCGAAATGCATGCCCAGAAAAACACAATGGCCAAGACAAGATGAGAAGGAGCAGGGATTGAAGCATTAAGCCCTTTCGCCAGGCTGAGAGGCAAAATGCCTTATTGCATTTCGCCAGTTTGAGAGGCTAAATGCCTTTAGGGATAGGCGAAAGGGTGCTAGTTGAAGGTGTAGTTAAAAAATGGACCCACATTCCTTGCCTTATTAATAGCCATAGAATTTTGGAGACTTAGGATGGGCCTAGTGCATAGATATAGGGGAGAGCATCGATCGATTTGGTTCGGTTCGGTTGCTAGGAAGATAAAATCGATCGATTTTAAGTTGTGTATTTGGAAGAACCGAACCGAAGTGAGGATGTTAACCGATCGGTCAGTTTTCAAAAGTACTTCGGTTTCTTCGGTTCGGTTTTAAAAATAATTTTTGTTTGGGCTACTTAAGGGCTGTGCTTTAAAAAAAGTTTGCCCAACCAAAATTTACAGACAATTACAATATTTTTTCACTTAAATCTAAAGAACATACATATAAATACATTGGCTAAATAATTTTGGCCCACATACAAGGCAGTGCAAGGCCTGTACATTAATTTATAAAAAATCAATCCATATCACAAAATTAATGGACCTTCACTTCACAGTCACACTATCTAATATTTATACAAAAAAATGTCTGCTATTTACAAAAAAAATAAGGCAGACTGTACAAAAAATTCATGTGTAAATGCTTGCATAATCATAAAAATAACCAAGATTGTAGGCAGCTGGCTGGTAAAAGATTTTAGGTGATGCAGTCTCCAAAATACAAGTCCCTGCAAAGAAAAAAAAGAAGAAAGGGCAAAATGAGGCTCAGAAAACAACATACAAGAGTCAGTCAAAAATCAAAGAAAAAAAAAATGAGGCTTAGGCTACTTTGTATCAGTCAATCCAATAGTGCAACAACATTTTTGATAGCTATTCAAAAGTAAGCCACCAAAGAAACTTAAGCATGAACTAATATAACAGTCAGAAATACATATGGTGGAAGCTTTCATCATTGCCTCAAAAGTTATGCACATGCACTGCAATAGCAACATGGGCACCTCAATAAAGAGTTTGCACATCATGTTGGTCACATAAATAGGTACAACATGATTCAAATGTATAAAATAATCAAACAAGGCAGCACAGAGGGACATGCACTGCAACAGCAATATGGGCACCTCAACAGAGAGTCTGCACATCATGTTGGTCACAGAAACAGGCAGAACCAGGTTCAAAAGCCTGACAAAATCAATCAAAGTATCATATAGGGACAAACATCCACCAACAAACAACAATCAAGCAAATCAGCAAGCAGCCACCAACAACAATTAGGAAATTAAAAAAGGCAGGCGGTCAGCCACATGAATGGAATTGAAGGAAAAAAAATTAACCATAAAATTTACTGATAGCATTAAGTTAGGATTTATTTAATGCAGAATCACATCAAGTTAGCTTGTTATTGCTATAAGAAGGGCCAAGTGCTGTTTGGTCAGGAAGATCTGTAAACAAATGAACAAAAGATTAGTTAAACTTCATTACATTTGTAGTAAACAATATAATTTCAAGGAAATAGCTAATTTTAAATTTAGATTTACCTCTCTCAAATTTTTTCGAGTCATCAAGGTTCTCTTTAACTAAGATGGGCTTATTAGCCATTCTGAGCTAATCAGATGTGTATATTAAGGCCTCTACTATCTTTGGAGTCAAAGAACTCTGGAAAACATCCAGAACATGGCCACCAGTGCTAAAAGCACTTTCAGATGCCACAGTTGAAACAGGGATAACTAGTATATCACACACCATTCTAGACAGAACTAGAAACCTATTTGAATTTTCTAAGTCTGAGAGGTGAATTTCTAATGTACCTCATAGCTTTCCTAATCTTTTTAATAGACTTAGAAGCTTCTTTCATGCCATCAGTGATAACAAGATTCAATATATGAGCTATACACCTTATATATAAAAATTTTAATCTAACAACAGAGGCAGTTCCCCAAGACATAAGCTTCTTTTTAAGATAATTGATAGCAATATCATTTGAAGAAGCATTGTCAATAGTTATAGAAAAAATAAATTTTAGGCCCCAATCAAGCAAACAATTTTCAAGGGCAGAAGCTATGTATTCTCCTTTATGAGAAGAAACAGACACAAAATTCAGAATTCTTTTTTGAATCATTCATTGTCAATGAAGTGTGCAGTCACACACATATAGTTTATCCTTTGATTAGAAGTCCAAGAATCAGTTGTAATGCTGATTCTATGAGAGTGATTATGTATAAATTCTTTAAGCTTCACCCTTTCATAAAGAAATATTGAGTAATAGTCCCTAGAAAAAGTCCATATAGTTGGAATTTTGAACCTAGGGCAACAAGAAGCCATAAATTTTTTAAAGCCATCACCTTCAACAAATTTAAAAGGTAATTCATCAATAATCAACGTATGTGCAAGTGCTTTTTGGATGGCTTCTTAGTCAAAATTCCATATGCCTATTACTCGTATTTGTGATTGAGAAACATCAGATGGAGGTAATAGTGTTAATAAAGACTACCAACTATCTTTACTATAGGGCATTTTTGTGCAGTTCAAAATATGGTTCCTAAGACTAGATGTGCCATTTTTTAAAGTCAGGACAAAGATTTTTACCTCAATATTTGCATTTGGCAGCCGGGGCCCCTTGCTTCATCCTTTATTTTAATAAAATGCTCTTAACACTTTACTCTGAATTCCACCCCTTTTTTTTTTTTTTTACAGGCTCAGGCTGCTTCTCAGGATTACCAGATGCAGTCTGTGTCTCTGGAACAACTTGTGTTTCTGGCATTGTCTGTGAAATAGCTTCCACCCCCAAACTGCTTAAGGAGTCGGTCTCAAAGACACCAGTGGCATGATACTGCCACTTTCATTTTCCATCTACACAAAAAAACATTAAGAGACCAAGCAGATGGTTTTAGTTATATCAAATATACCAAATAGAAACCATAATATTCAGAAAAAATATACCAAATAGAAACCATAAATATACTAAAAAAATATACCTTTATGTTTGTATTTTTTGATGTAGTAGCCTCTGCGAGAATATGGTAAACAGATGAAAGATAATGATAATTTTTTGCTTCCACCCTTATAAAGTTTGCTCTCAAAACTTTAGTGCCAGAATGAGATCACACAACAAAATACCAATAAAATCACATATTCACAAGATTTGAATCTATGAACCATTTAGCTTCCACCCAGAATTTGAACATTGATTGAAACAAATAAAGCATTATCAGCCGTTTCTCTTCAAACAAAAAATTTCCTTTCAAAAAATTTAAAACTTGTGTAAACAAAATGAGAAACAAATACTTTTTTTTAATAAATCTTCTAAAAATATACCGAATATACAAATCCATAATGAAAAATATAACATTTTAAAACCAGATCTACAAATACTTCTAAAATCATAACTTTTTAAACATTATTGACATGCATGCAAGGTATCCACAAAATAAAAAGTTGACAGAAAACTCTTTTTTTAAAATCAAAAAAAAAAAAAATTATACACACAAAAAATATAATTTTTTGTATATCATATCCTTAAAAAATTCATCTAATATCAAGAATCGACATGAATATAAAAAAAAAATAAAGCCTTTACCAGATCTACAAATCCCATCACATGAATGATTGAAATTAACATCAGAATGAGATATCTAGGTAATCGACACTAAGGCACTAAGAGTTCAAGTACAAAAAAAACAAGAACACCACATGATAATCGATGAAATGAGACCATCAATTATATATGTCAGGTGGGTCACTGTAATCTAACAATATAGAACAAGAAAAGGTTGAACTTGAATCCATATCAAGTGTTAATGGAAGAATTTCGGAAGAAACAGGGGGTCAAATTAATTTTGTAGGGTTCTGGAAGATGAATAGAAGAAGAAAAGTTGAGAGAGAAGAAGAGTTGGGTGGAGGCGGCAGAGAGAAATGAAAATAGGTTTAGAGTTTCTAGGTTTAAAATGTATATATAATAGGTTATTAGGGTTTAGGGTTAGGGTTAAGTGGTTAAATATATATATATATATATGATAATAATAATAATAATAATAATAATAATAATAATAATTAATATTAATTTCGGTTTTTGATCAGGTTCAGTCGGTACAGACCTTAAACCGAATCAATTATTGAAAACCAACTTTTCTAGAACATCTCTATCAAACCGAGCCAATTTCTCTCTCAGCAACTGAGCCAAATTACAAACCGATTTAGTTCAGTTCGGCAATTTCAGCTTGGTTGGTTCTTGCAGACTCCTACATAGATGTATGTCGCCCCACTTCTTCCCCTTCTCTCTTTTTTTTTTTTTACTTTGAAAGAATTACTTGATTAACATTAAAGTTTATTTCAATAATGAAATATAATAAAAATTAATTGATCAACTTGCCAGAAATCTTTCAAAATTCATTATTTCACTAAGAAGATAGTTTATTACTAAAATTAAAATTTTAGTTCAAAATGACTTTAATGAATTTTGTATAAATTAACAATAAGTAATCATCAGTAAATATTTACTTAAACATTTCAATAAAAATAATTATATCAATAAAAACAAATTGTACCATCTGCTATGTTCAGAATGCAAAGATAACACAAAATAAGTAAATAAAATTAATATTTAATTTAAAAATATATATAGAAACAAATTTTTAGAATATACAAAGTTTTTTTTTCAAATTTCAACATAAAATATTAATGTACTACTATGAATAAATTACTTATAGTTTTCAATTTTATTTGTTCACCTTTTTATATGAGTTATTTAACTATTTTTAATAAATTAATTACTAATAATTAAATTTTTTTATTTTTTAATTAACTACATCCACATATTCTGCACTCTTTCTATTATTCACAAATATTAATAATAACTTTTATAAAATAATAAATTATTATTATTATTATTATACAATTATTAGTGACTAACTACTATTAAAAAAAACATAATCATAACCAAATAATTATTCACTAATTATAATATTATAAAAGTTAACATAATCATTAGATCATAATCATGGTCAAATCATTTTGTCATTCTCACAGGTAAAATGCATAAAATTATTAAAAAAAAAATTTCATTCATTTCGCCAGTAGCACTAGCAATATGTGCATTTCGCCAACGCTACTGGCGATTTATCTGTAAACTCATTCTCTTCTCTTCACCTCAGCCAAAAGTACCACAAATTGAAAAAATGTTTCAAAAAGTACCATAAAAAAGAAAAATAAAATTTAAAAATACCATAAATTGAAAAATATTTATTTTTTACCATAAATTGGTAAATAGCCCCAAGTTCTTTAGTGTCAAATTTTATTTATAAATCTAACTTATTAATTTTTAAAACATGTTGATGGATGACATCTCTTGTATAATAATAATAATAATAATAATAATAATAATCATCATCATCATCATAATAATAATAAAACCTTATTAAAATGAGAGAATGAAAAAAGATTTTATTTATGGCATGAAGAGATTTATACACTATCATATCAAGACTTTTATGAAATACTATTTTTTTTCTCACACCCAATACACGTGGTTAAAATAGTTATTAAATGTATAATTTATTTTAATTTTTATTATAAAAATAAAGATTATTATAATATTAATAGAATAAATTGTTAATAATAAATAATATATTTTATTGATAATAATTCATACAAAATGTATTTTACATTTTAAGATTTATTATAAAAAAGAATAATAACATAAAAACATTTGATTAAAAAAATTCACATATTTACAATAGTGATAGTTTTAATTATTATGTGTGAAAAATAAAAAATAATATAATTATAGAATATAAAAATTAATATGGAAGAGTAATATTATTTTTATTTATAATATAATTAAAATTAATATGAATCTTATAATAATTTAATAATTTATGTATTTATTTAAATTCGATAATTAATACAATATAATTATTCTATTTTTATTTAAATAAATCTATAGCATTTTTAAATATAAAATTTGAAATTTTAAAATACAAACTAAAACTATCATCATCAATTTTAAAATCTTTTAAAAATCAAATAAAGACTATTTAACTACATGCCTATTTTTGTCCAAATATGTTTTCCCTCTATTTATATTTTTATATATAGTATAGTAGATATAGATAAAAATGAGATAATTAATAATAAACAAAATCAAGAATTACAACAAGTTCAAGATAAAGAGAAGTTAGTTATGGTTTTATGAGAATGTTGATATGTATGAAAGAAAATAAGAATTCCAGATCTAAGAAAATAGTTGGCAATAGATAATTTTCATGCTTCCTGGATCGAAGATCTAATTGTATATAGAAACTTGCTCTTCATGAAAACATTATTGTTTCACAACAAAAAATTTACAAGAGCATGAATTGAATTATTTACCTCATGATAATTTTATACATATAAAGTCAAGAATGCTACATTTAAAATAATTCACAACTAGAAATATCCTATGAGTCACTATCCTATTTACTGTTGTTTGATGTTTTCACAATATAAGAGAATGAATCTATTTTCCTCAAGAGAAAAATGTCCTAAAGACAATTCTTTTTTTGTTGGCATTTTTATGTTTGTAAAACTAGTCAATATCTCGGGTGCGCAAATTATAAATTCGTATTTCTATAAATATTCTTGTAAATTTTATTTATTTATTATGTTATGAAATATTTTAATATATAAAAAATCATATATAGATGTATATATTAAAATATTTATAACATAATAAAATAAAATTTTTTGTAATGATATCTATAAAAATTATTGTAGGATGTATTTTAGTGGAAGAATTATATATATATATATAAGTAGAGGAGGTAAATTAAAAAAAAAAATGTACGCAAATAAATGAGTTTAGCCTTGTCGCCTTATGGTTTTACCTGGTTCAAATTAGGTAAAAAATTCATCAAATTTTAGATACTAAAGTTAAAAAATTAGATAAAAATGAAATGAATAGAAAAACAGTTAACTGTAATAATTTTAAAATTTTGGAGAATTGAGATCATTGAGTCTGTAGTGTGGTTCTCATTGTAGGACACTATAAGACAAAACTAAAATTAATTTCGTGGGGATTTAAAAGCCTAAATTTTGATGTTCACAATTTTTGATAAGCTAAACTTTAAGAAGCCGCTTTTTCAGTTCTAAAATAGCCCTCCATGAATCTTGAATCTTGGCCTGGGTGGGAAGGCTTCCCCTTTGGAAGCCTCCGTGATGGTTCGAATCTCATGGGCACCCTCTTTCCTCCTTTGGTAAAAAAAACAAAAAAAATCCTCCTTAGGTTGCTTCTCTTTTGTAGTTCAACAACAATTGTTATATCATAGACTTCTGTCCATATTGTAATATGGACTAGGGCCATCACACGTGTGAATGAAAAAGGTAAAATGCGTTGTTTTTTTTAAACGTTTAACATGCTTTTTATCAGTTTTGATAACCGAAACATAGGCACCAATTAGTTCAGCAGACAAAGGAAAGAAGCAAGTTGGTCTTTTTCAAATGTAATACCATTCACAGATGCCTCCAAAACTATATCTGAAGTCAAGCTTGAGAGAAAGTTTTCAACTTTAAGAAGAGTTTTGCCTCCAAAACTATATATATATATATAATGAAATGAAAATTATTTCATTTTTAATTTTTTAACTATAATAAATAGAGTTTTGCTTGTATTTTTATTTTAGTTAAATAATGTATGTTTATTACGTAAATAATGTATGTTCATAAAATAAAACATGTAAGTTTCATTACTTAAATAATGAATGTTCATTGACCTTCAAATGAAGGTACAACGACCTTCAACTGCAAATTCATCATTGATGTTTATCTGCATGTTCATTGACCTTCACCTTTAGATTCATTGACCTTCACCTTTAGGTTCATTGACCTTCACCTTTAGGTTCATTGACCTTCACTTATAGGTTCAATAATATTTTCCTTTCAATCTCATTAAAAAATTAAAGAGTATCTTTTATTTATCAAAAAAATTACCTTTTTTCTTTTTATTTTATTAATTACAATGGTTGAATTTAATTTTTTTATTCATGATTTTAGTCAAAATAAAATTTTTGTTTATAAAAAATTATTAAATTTTTTATCTTTTAATTATAATAAATAGAGTTTTACTTGTATTTTTATTTTAGTTAAATATTGTAGATTCATTACTTAAGTAATGTAGATTCATAAGATAAAACATGTAGGTTCATTAGGTTGAAAAACCAAATAAATGAATTTGACAAATAATATATTAAAATTATGATGAACCATCAATCAATAACAAATGAACTTTTATGTTACCACTAATGTATCTATATATCAAACAATATATTAAAATTATGAAAAAAATTTATTTGATTTTATGCTAAGCCCTAAACATTGGTCATAGTTAGAATAACTATCACACCTCGTCTCACGTAGCCCGAGATGGACGTTTAAAACCAACCATTCAACAAAGCGTTTAATTCAATCAAATTATGTTATAAACATTACTAATAAAATTGAAAATAATATCTTGGAAAGATTTGGTCTCATTTAGGA
>CATIWM010506603.1:0-16440 GCA_949671775.1 Mallotus repandus
ATTTAATAATAAATCTCTAGGATAATATATGTACAAAATTGTGTTAATATTTGTATTTTAATTAAAGTATAATAAATAAATATTATTATTATTAAGTAATGTAAATTTAAAATAATATATAAATAGCATAAATTAATACCTATAACTAACAAATAATACATCATAAATTTTAATATTAACTAATTAAAACACAATTCTATATATTATCTATAACAACAAAAGTCCAAAACTACGTAATTTCAATAGTATAACAAATTTTAATGTTATATAATGATTTAACATTATTATATAACACTAATTATATATGTATTAAGTAAAATAACATATTACTTATGAAACATTACATATTAAGTATAGTTTTATAATTAATAATTAAATATTATATAATTTTCATTAAATATTTATATTATTTTGTATATGACCCTTAATTATAATTTAAATAGCATAATATCTATAACTTACACTTAATCAATCTCTATGATAATACAAAATTATCTTAATATTTGTAATGTTAGTTATTTGTATTGTATTTTACTTTCAACAATGTACTAAATTAATATTTGTTTTTACAATGAATGTGTACCTTTATTTATTAGCCTATTTTTTTTATCTATTTTCATTAAGTATATTACATATAAATTCTAATAATTAATATATATTTAAATAGTAAAATTTGAGCTTTAACGACGGAATTAAAATTTAGCGACGAATTTTTTTGTCGCTAAAATAACATTATAAAATGGAAAACCGAATACTTTAGCGACGAAAATAATTAATCTGTCACTAAAATTAGCGACGGCTATACTAATTCGTCGTTAAATTGGTGACAGATTTTCAATTTTCGTCGCTAAAATTTAGCTAGGAGCATTTTGCCAACGGAAATTTTTCCATCGCTAAGTGATTTAGCGACGGAATTTTCCGTCGGATTTTTTCAATTTAGCGATGAAATTTTTCGTCGCTAAATCGCTAAAATCTTGTAGTCAAGAAGTTTAATCAATCATACAAGTGATTGACCAATAAAGATAAAAAAGTGAGGCTCATAATTAATTTGTCATGTCATTCCATGAATGCAAACATAGTTTCTTAGCAACAAACTGCAAACCATTTGTTAACCTAAGAAACACAAAGTTATGCATTCAACCAATTATCAGATAAATTGGTGGAATCTTCATCATTGCCTTACACAGACTGCAACAAATACAAGCACCGAATTATGTGTTGCAAAACTTAACCTTACTAAGCCTCATTAACATATCAGAAGCCACCTGAGGGTTTAAATGGCATGATCAAAACCCTGGCAGCTTATGGAAGTAGAGTTAAGAAATTGCAACATAAAAAATGGCACACACGTATATGTCACAGACTGAATTCATTAACACAATTACAAAGCAACAAAAAATAAGCACAATATGTAGTTCAGTTCATTAACACAAGTGATCAACAACCAATGGCTAACAGCAAGCAAACCATCAATCAGTATACAATTCAGGTGAAATAGAAAGGTAAAAGAAGTTTAGGAAGTTTTACTGAGCATTAAACAAAAAGGGAGACAGGATGGAGAACTGATTTAGTATAAAGTTCCAGTTGATGGGACTACTTCTCCAATTAGTGGGATATTTGAGAAGAAAAATAGATAAGAGAATCAGACATACAACAGAATCAAGCTAAAAAAAAAAAATTAATTAAACAAACTAACATATGTCATTGACCTTTTTCAAATGATTCTACTTCATCAATGCTTTCTTCAATAGACAGATCAATATTTGGAGTTTTAATCCAATCCTGAACACAAATCAATGCTTCAACCAGTTTTGGAGTTAAACTACTCCTAAAGGCATCAAGAACTTGTCCACTGGTGCTAAAAGTAGATTCGGAAGCAACTGTCAAAATCAGAATGGCTAAAATATCACGATCAATTTTAGAAAGAACATGGAATTTTTCTTCATTTAGCCTCCACCATTTTAAAATATCAAATTTTCCCTCTTCTTCCATTTCAATGCATGACTCGGTTAAATATGATTTTAATTCACTTTTCTTGCTTCCACCCACTCCACTCTCCAGTTTGCTTTGCTTAAATCTAGCTTTTAACACCAATGTGGATTTGTTGCTTGGTTGCATAGCAGAAGTAGTTGATTGGCTTCCACCAGTCACATTAATAACATTAGTTAGAGCAGCAGTTTCATTAACAGAAGGCCCCTCATTCCCATAATCATTATACAACTTAAACATAGCATATTTAACATTATCCAACAACTTCCCACCAATCATATCACCATAAGTGGTGTTAAGAGAAAATTTCAGATAATCAATTTTGTACTGCGGATCAAGAACATTAGAAAAAAAATAAGAAAGTTCATTTTGTCCAGATCTCCCCAATACTTATCAAATTTTACCTTCATATTTAGTCTCATTTGCCTCACAGAAATATCATCAACACCCCTCAAATCATTCAAAAGGCAGAACAACTCAGCAATCTCAGAAAAAAATGTATTTGAAGTGACATAATGAGAACCGGAGATTCTCAAAGTCATTTCATAGAAATGCTCTAAAAAATTTACCAGATTATTGGCACACTCCCAGTCATAAAATTCAGGCACATTATCACCAAGGTCTGCTCTGAAAGAAGATTCCTTATCTTCATAAACTTTAAAAGTTCTTTTATAAATGCAAGCAGATTTAAGCATCAGGTAAGTGGAATTCCAGCGAGTTGGCACATCAAGACATAGAGAACACTTAGCTTCAATGCTAAGCAAATTAGAAAATTCTCTAAATTTTCTTAATCTAGAGGGGGAATTTCTAATGTATCTAACCACCTCCCTTTCCCTTTTTATAATTGGGTTCAATTCTTTTAAGCCCTCATTAACAACCAAATTTAGAATATGAGCTATACACCTAATATGCACATATTTCACTTTTATGCTACTCAATCCCCACGTCAACAAATTTTTTTTTAAAAAATGACATTGCACTATCATTGGAAGCAACATTATCAAGTGTCACAGTGAAAATGGTTTTCAATCCCCACTCAAGCAATGAGTTCTCTAGTGCCTTAGCAATATACTTACCCCAATGAGAAGAAATTTGCACAAATGCAATTAATTTCTTATTAAGCTTCCACTCATTGTCTATAAAATGTGTAGTAATGCACATATAGTTGATTCTTTGGATTGAAGTCTAAGAATCAGCGGTTAGGCAAACTCTTTGGTAGTTAGATTTGAAAAAGGCTTTCAATTTATGTCTCTCTTCAACAAAGATGTCAAAAACATCCCTAGTGTAACTCCACCTAGAGGGGATTTTGAAACGAGGGCATGCAACACTTATGAATTTCCTAAACCCCTCCCCATCCACAAATCTAATAGGCAACTCATATGTGGCTATCATTTTGGCTAATGCATTTCTAATCAATTCCTGGTTGAATTTTCAGGTTCCTATAACCCCCAAATTAGAAGCAGAATCAGAACCAGAAGCATTGGGTGCAGGTTCCAAAGTTAAAAGTTTTTGCCTAGTTGACTTATCAGCTGAGTTTTTAGAGCAATTAAGCACATAATTCCTCAAGGATAAAGTCCCATGTTTTTTTGATTCAACACCAATAGTAGCAGCACAGTATATGTATGTACCTTGAACAACTTTCCCACCTTTCTTTACTGGTTCAAAATGGTCCCAAGCAGTAGATCTCTTATCCATCTACTTCCATTTTTTTTCAATATGCTTTGAAGTAGTTACAGTTGATTGTTCAACAGAAGCATTAGGCTCATGCTCAGTGTTTTGGGACACTTCCACCAAATTTACAGGATCACCAGTAGTAGTGTTACTGCCACTAGCATCACCTGGAGGGTCCATCTAGATATGAAGAAGATCAACAGAAAAATGAAACACAATCAACACACTTTTCGTAGATATTTAACACAATTAAACAATAACAAATTAATAAACACAATCAACCAAATGTACTTAGATAATGAACATAAATAAACAAAGAAAAATTAATTTGCACAATCAACCAACTGTTGCTACCAAATTAACATAAATACAAATTAATATTTAATTTCATAGCAACAGTTGGTTGATTGTGTTGAATTGCAGTTACATATACTTAATTATCTGCTTATATTATATAGCAGTATAAATCAATAAACTAGTTGTATATAATAATTCGGATCCGGACAGATTCTGCACAATCTTAGACATGAAGTTTAGAAATATTATGAAAAAGTTTTAAAAAAATTTGTTAATATTATTATAAAATAATTAAACTTATATTATATAAGTTAAAATATAATTATTATAAATTATTTTTTAAAATCTAATTTATAATTATTATAAGTTATTCGACTAAAAAAATTTTGTTCAACAAAAATATAATTATTATAAATTATTCTAATACAAAAATTCTGTTAAAAAAATATAATTATTATAAATAATTTTTAAAATCTAATTTATAAAATAACCTTTAAATTAAGTTATTAATTTGCTTATATTTTATATATAATATATTAACAAAATTTTCATAAACATCTTTTGTAAATAATTAAATACACAAAAACACAAAAAAAAATACCCAGAAAGCCAATATTGCACAAAACCCAGATCAATTGAATTTGATCACTAACTAGTAACCAAAATGTTTTTTATCAACCAATAAGCCAAAATTTAACAAATATTACCAAATATACCTTTGATCTCTTTTCCCCTGAAGATTGAAGGGTCAGCAAAGCATAGATAAATAGATCGGCTCGAAATAATTGCTTCCACCTTAAGGAAATGTGATTTTAATCGTAGATCCAAACATGCAAACATAAAAAATCACAAAAGTTAACACCTTTTTACTTTTCATAAAGAAAATCTGTATGAAAATTGATAGATTTCATAGATCTAAGATTAGCATTTACCTTTTTGCTAACCCTTCAAATTTTTAACGGGAAAGAAAGAATTAAAGAACTATATATACACCAACACTCAACTGCAAACTAGTAACTAAAATAAAAAAACAACGACTTCTCCATTTTCAGTGAAGTTACTGAAGTATATTCAAGGATCCACACTTCCACCGTTCCAGAAAAAACAAAGTATAAGGAAGGACACAACACAATAAATCAAGATGAGACAGAGATCAAAGCATAAGCATCAAGGTGAGAAGAAATAGGATTAGAGAAGACTGAAAGATTAAGGTTACTGAAGATTCGAGAACCAGGGAAAAGAAGGGAGGCGGAGAGAATGAGGGGAGGGAGTAGAGAGAATTCTAGATATTTAGGGTTAGGTTTGGGGTCACGGGGTGAGAAAAGAGAGAGGAGTGTGAAAGAGAGGAATTTATAGATAGGGTAAATTAGAATTTTGGAAGAGGAAAACGACCCTCTTAATAAATAATATATATATATATATATATAATATTAATACGAAAATTTGGGTTCTGCCTCACCCACACCAAATCAAAACCGAAATCCAATATATGACCCATCCATGAACCGATCTTCCACTCTTATTGAACTGTGTTTTTTTTTTTGGAGTCGGATCCGGGTCGGAAATTTGGATTCGAACGGATTCTACACAGCCCTAACCTCAAGCAAGAGAAAGGGAGGTAATTTCTCCTTTTTCTTTTCATTTTTTCCTTCTTGTGCTAATCCAAGAAAAACCCTCTTGGAGTTGCGATAAAGAAATTCAGCGAACAAGACATCCTCTTTTCTCCATTAAATCTCTAACAATCTTTTATTCATAAATCTAGTTTCTATTCTTGGATGTTGCTGGTCGAAGAGGTCTTGACTCAGCTCAAAACAAATACAATTTTTGACTACTTAGTTGCAGTAATCAATAATTCTAGCTGGAGCAGAGATGATTTGAGAACCAATAAATACTAACTCCATTACATCACTTAGCCAAATGTTGGCTAACTCAGGTGAAGGAGAATGCAGCTCCACACCCCCTCTATTTGCTACTTGGTTGCATTCGCGTTACAGATGTCTAATCTCAACCATCCATTTTCTGTCAAGTAATTAATAGATAGATTATTGGTAATTTATTAAAATATGAATATTTGGCTAAGATAAGAAAAGTTTTATTTGTAGAAATCATGGGTATTTTATATTACATTCATCAATATACACTCTAATCTATTCATCAGAGTTTATCACCCTTACCATATATGATTGAAAAAAATATATATGTTTTTTACAAATAATTCACACGTCACTAAATTTTTCTAAAATTGAAAGAAATAAATAAAAAACAAGTAATATTCTTTTTTTTTTTTTTACTTTTTTTTTTATCATAACACATACATCACTAACAATTGGGCCCTAATTGAATAGGTCCAAAATCCAATACAAAAAGCAGTAATATCAGCCCACAAGTCCACAACACAACCCAACTGGCGTCTACAGCAGCAAATGGCACTCGAGCGGGAAACACTAAAACTAAAGCTTTTTGAACTTCATTTTTTTTTCCTCGTCCATTCAAAACTTTCTCTGCAATTTTCCAGGTAGCCAATCAAACTTTTCAAGTTGTTCCCTTTTTTGCCCTTCAAATCAGACCCTTTTCGAAAATGATACCCTCACATCTCACCAATTTAAAATCCAATTCACAAAAATGACTCTCCACAGAGAAAAAAAAGAAGAAGAAAATGAGCGGCCTCCCAACAAATTCCACACTGTGCAAGCAGAACGTGACCTAGAAGCTAATTGGGAGGTCGATCTTGCTAAAAAGCTTGAAGATTACCTCTTGAAGATTTGCTCCGGTGAAATTACCGCCGACGATAACGTCTCCGTAAATTTCGCTGAAGGTTAGGGTTTTTCTTTCTTTCTATTTTTTGGGTGCTTTCTTGTTTAATATTGAATTCCTGAGACTGTTTTTTTTATTGGGAAATGTAGCTGCTTTGTTGCTACAAGGTTCAGTTCAAGTGTACAGCAGAAAGGTCGAGTATTTATACAACTTGGTTCTACATGCTTTGGACTTCCTCTCTCGAAAGAGGTTTGCTTTCTTCCTTTCCCCCCCTTTTTTGCTAAGTAAAGTCTGTTTCTTTGTAATTTACTAAGTGCGAAATCAGTTAAAGGCTGCATCCTCTTATATTACTCCAGAATTGGATAATACCCATTTGATTGCTCGATGCTGATACGTGCATAGTTTGATGCATGTGTAACCTTTTCTTCAACAAAATTCTGTTATTGTGCTAGTTTATATTGGAAATTTGCTGTCAATGAATTAAAATATGTTTTCGTTTTCTCAGTGCTTCTTTATTGCCTTATGTATCTGAAAATAAAATGATGATAGTAAAAATATATATAGTCACGGGATAGTGTTTGATGTGCACTGATGCTCTTACTTGTTGGCGGTGATCATGCATTTAATTTATTTTCATTATGCTTCTCAAAGTTACTGAAGGTAGGAAAAATGAAGTGCATAAATTGGGATGCCTGATATATTGATTGGAGTTATTATTCGACAGAATGTTGTTTAGTTTTTACCTTTATGGGTGTTTGTCAATATGCCATGGAAGTGGTGCTTCTTTGAACAATTGTTTTGATTCATTGTGAACAGCCAACAAGAACAGTCAGAGGGTACATCCCTCCAGCCTGAGAAAAATGGTTCCCATGCAGTTTCTGATGAGGAAAACGATCAATTTTGGGTCTCAGATGATGTCCCAGGTGGGTTTATATACTCCATTCTGTTTTGGTGGAGTCATAGTGCAAATATCAACTTTATTACTTTATATGTGGCAGTGGAAGCAAGGAATAGCTTAGATGCTTCAACCAGCAAAGATGATTCTTTCTATCACTTTGTGAAACCTCCAGCAAATCTTGTTGTTCTTGAAGGTGATTGCTTAGATGTCACTGGCAACGGTGGGGAACTAGAGTCATACCTGGTATAACATATGGATCCACTTAGAATATAGATGTATTTCTGAGCCACCTGATCTAAATTATTTGTCTTTTTTTTTTTTGGCACTGTTGCAGTTAGCCACGAATGATCTCTACAGGGATTTTATTCTTTTAGACCCATGTGATGCAGCAGCAGTGAATGATTTTTTGAACGGTGATGAAACTGGAAAAGGACAACATAGTACTTACAGAGGAAGCTCAAACCGAAAGAGCTTTCAGTCCCCTTTAAGACGTTCAGGGGGAACTGCACTCAAGTCATCTCTTGGAAAGTACCGGGATGCAAATCTCAACCAGCCTGCTGTGGCAGATTGTGGTTTTGGAGATAATAGTTGTAAAATGGCAGCCGATCCTCCAGCCTGTGATGATTTTGATATGGACGATGATTATTCTGAACCCAGGAACATGGAAGGTACAGATGACGATAATGACGATGATGACCCATGGAAGCCTCTAAATCCCCATGAACCTGGGAACTTAAAAGTGAAACCTTTTAAAAAAGGTAGTTAAAGAACTTACTTCTTTCATGCATTGTCTTTACTCTAATTTTATTTTTTTGTGCCTAATTTTATGCATTTCTATTTTTGTTAACAAGCAGTAAAACCTTACAGAAGGAATGGTGTAACTTCTACTAAGCAGACTTCTATAACTACTATGTTTCCGCTTGCAAAGCTGCATGGCACTATCAGTCCTGAATTGACAGAAATATGGGAAGCACGATGTAATAAATCTGAAAGAAATGGAAACTCCGACCCTCCTCCTATGTATGAAAAGGTACTTATTTTCTTTGGATTGTGCCTACTGAAACTTGTCTTGTGGTTGTTGCATGATTCCTGATGTTCCTGTTGCAGTTAAGGCAATCCCTCAGTAATGGAGGTTATAACAATAGCAACATTTTTGGTAATGCTGAGAATGACAATGAAAGCAATGGATATGACAGTGGTGTCCCAGATTTTGGACAGCCTGATGATGAGATGCCAGAAAGTATGTATATGGATGAAGATTTACCTCCCCACCATGAAAAGGTTGGTATTGTCTTTTCTTATGTTTTGCATTTGAATATTTAATAGGAACCCCAGTTGCTTATCAATTGATTTTACACAGTACAACGACATCCCTGCTCACTTTGACACCAATGAACCTTTTGGACATGAAGATCCAAGTTCGCAAACAAGCTTAGAAGATCTTTGTCGATCTCACCTAGTAAGAATAAACTTGTTTGATATTTAGCTAGGGCTGTCACCACTCACCAGTTAGATTGAATTGATGAGCTTTGCAAATTACTCTGATGAACTTTGCAGATTGCATCCCACGTTGTTCATGTTTCTCTTTGTTACCTTCTGTTTTGCAGGATGCACTCCTTGCTAACATAGCTGAAACAGAGAACCAGACTGAATTGGCTACTCGGGTTTCATCGTGGAAACAGAAAATTGAGCAAAACTTGGAGGAGCAAGTAAATTTCCCTTGTTCCCTTGCTTGAGCTTTGTTGGTCGTTTGTTGCTGCATGCCTGTTCTATTTTGTTTCTGCTATTTTATGTTGCCCAACTTTTTCACTGTTTTAAATTGAAGGATAATTTTGTTTCTGATAGGATTCTCACCCTTCATTTGATATTCATGCCTATGGTGAAAGGATTCTTGATAAATTATCTCTGGAAGCGGACAATGAAAATGTCATGTCTTTTGCTGATGTTGTGATGGGCCAAGAGAAGCATGATGTGGCTCGAACATTCTCTGCACTTCTTCAGCTGGTAATTCTTGTGGCAATTTATATGTGTTAAGTGCCAAGTGAGGTTGGTTTGCATAAAATAGAAAAGGTTGTTTTAAGAAATGCACATTACCCTTTAGCAACTTTTTTTAAAGTATCTATTATTAGTGCTTAAACTTGCAATGTTTAAGAAGCAAATACAGAATTCTGGCCATACAATGTATGTTAACTGCCGCTTAACAAGTTTAGTTAAATTTGGTTAAACATTATAAGCTTTTTCGATTATCAAATGAAGGTGTTTGCGCTGGAGTAACTATGTACTTTGCCTTCCAAGTGGTTTTAGCATTGCTGATGGATTTTCCAATTTCCAGGTGAACAATGGAGATGTTACTTTGGAGAGAAGCGAAGTAGGCAGTGAGTCAGTGTGTTACACAGCCGTGAATCCCTTCCATATTCAGCTTCTTAACAATGACAAGAGACGGAATGATATGCAATTCCGATTGTCAAAGAAAAGAGTAAAATCACCATTAAGGAGAGGATGTAACAAGGGTTCAGGTGCTAAGTTTGTAAAAGAGAAATCTCCACGCATTAACTCATCACAAATGAACTGTGATTTTCCTGTCAACCTTGGGAAGGTTGGTAGTGCAAGATGCACTCCTGAAGGCAAGAAAAGACGGAGAGCTAGATTTGTTGAACCAGTAGACATACATTCATCAAGTTAACAGTCTTTTTAAGCGTAGGAAGCTTATCTTTAATTCCGGAGCATTTCAACTTTTATGCTGAAGGGCTCGGAGCATTTATCTTGTGATTGCAATTTTCTTTTGTAATTCCAGATTACTGTCAATGGTTAGATGCAATTTGTATTATTTGTAGCTTATTATGATATAGATGAAGGGACCTTGTGATAGTATGAAGTAATTTCAAGTGTAGAATAATCTGGTTGTCACCCAATTGTAAGATTAGTCCGCTTACTATCAATCTCCATGGACACATAGCTATGTCCTTAACTCTTACAGCAACATTTTCAATCAGTGGGAGGCATACAAATTCTGGAATAGATTGTTTCTTATTGTTTTTGGTTTGAGCAATAATTAAATTCACTTGGTTAACAAAAATAATAATTAGATATCATATTCTTTCATTTTAAGTATATTACACTAATATTTATTTTCCAATCATTGAATGTTGAAACGCAAGTCTATGAGTATTTTCTCTCTCAACATTTTGACTAGAAGTGATATTTTTATAGAGTTATAAATTAACATTAGCGATTCATATGATTATAAACAAATAAAGAAATGTTCTTGTCTAAACTAAAAGAGCAATTTGATAGAAAATGTATTTGATTTTTTTTTTTGTATCAAAAATAATTGTGCTCCTATATATATATATATATTTGTGCAATCGTAAAGTATCTCTATGCTATATTAAAATTAAATATAAAAAATAATTGTGCTCCTATATATATATAATTTTCGTTTGCAATTAACAATTGATGTTGATTATCAGTACAGATTTATTTCTATCTATCAGCTAGAAGTTTCTAAGACTACCAGAAGTGATAGTCTAACGCTTTGTTTGGATGGAGATTAGGGAAGGGGAAGGTCTTTGTTTATCCTTATTTGGGAGGAAAAAAGTGATGGTGAGGAATGGGAAGGGAGGGTACGGAAGAACCTGTCATATTGTAATTTTTTTTTTTTCAAGTATATTCTGGCCTATCACATGGCCGTGCGAGCCAGTGTGCAGGGCATCCTTCAGCGGCATGGCTTGTCACATGGTCGTACACGCGGGTGTGTAGGGCATCCTTTAGCGGCATGGCTTGTCGCATAGCTGTGCGCGTGGGTGTGCTGGAAAGTGTGTGCAAACTTCTTGAGTTATTGTTATTATTATTATTTGAGTTAAATAAAATAACTATTATTTTACATAACTGGGGGTATTTATGTCTTTTAAATACATAACCCTGTTAATATAACACTTACCTCATCTCACTTCTTCTCAAATAACAGTTAAGTAATATATCTTCTCCTTCCTTACCTTTTCCATCTTTACCCTTCCGTACCCTTTCTTAATGAACAACCACCTCATTCTATTCAAACAGAGTATAAGAAAACTATAACTAATAAGCACCCAAACTAAATGTGGATATTGTCGTGAATCAGCTCCAAGAGGTAAAATAAATAAATAAATAACACATCAAGTTTGAAAAATAAAGTATAAATCTGAATATTTGATTTTTCCTTGAAGTTGAAACCCCAATACCCAAAATAACACCATAGATGGAATTAAATCCGCACAAAATACACCAAAAAATAAAAAAATTATTCATAAAATGAGTTAAAAATCCATATTGATTTGAGATTTGAACTCAAATCATGGAGATCTACTATTAATATTATAGAATATTAAATTTTTTGAATGACTTTTGGTCGAAAACCATTCATGAATAGTGAAGAAAAAGAAGACGTAGAAGACACAGAAAAAGAAGGGAACGGAGGAAGAAGAAAGAGAATTGAATTTAAATTTATTTATCTAATCTCAAAGAAAAAGAATATCTCATATTATATAGTTCATCAATATTTTTATTATATAATTTTTTTTATTAATTAAAAAAATAATTAGTATTGATTAAAAAATATAATACAATGAGAATTTAAATACAGAAATGCTAATAGTGAAATGTTTTCATATATAAATTTAATGCAATTTATATTGTTATATGTAGCTCATAAATTAGTTAGTTGAATGAAGGGTTATCCTACATTATTTGTGGGAAAGAGTTTTGTATCCCTTATATTATAAGATACATTTAAACTATTGGTTTAAGAGAAATCAAATTTAATTCAAATTTGGTGCTAAAAGCACGGTAAACTATAAATAAATAAATAAATATATAAATATATATTTATGATCTAATGATGACACTTGGCATATATACGAAATTATTCTAAGGTTACTGTATTTATAATTTATTTTACTTAATTTATTTTATTATTATTATAGTTATTTTAATCAACATATACAACCATTCAAAAAGTTGTTTAATAACTACGGGAGATTGTTATATAATATAATTTTGGTACAATTGAATGTAACTTTTATTTTTCTCTCCTATCTTTTCTCTGTAGTTTTCTTCCAACAAAAAAAAAAAAGTAAATTAAAGTTCTCTATAAATTTATAAAAATTACTATCTGTAAATTTATAAAAATTACTATCTGTAAATTTAAAAATTTTATTATATCATAAAAGTATATTATTTTAACCTTATAATAAATTTTATGAAGGCAATTAATATTTTAAAAATAGTGTAAAATCATGTCTCAAAGCCTTTAAATTAGCTACTGTTCATGACGTATATCACTAACCAAACATTTACATTTCTTAATGCTACTTTTTAGTGAAGCAGAACATCGTTTGAGAACTCATTGACTCCCATGACAAACAAACCAAAATCTTGGCACTATTTTTACTCGTTTTGATGACAACGCTAAGGAAGGAAATAGTTGCAGCAACAACTTAGTTCTTACGTGGAAAACACCCACTAAACACTTGGCCAGAAACTTCTTCGACAATGTTGCTTACTTTCTTCCTGGTAAACTTATGTTTTGTTCTTCAATCTGAACCGTTGAAACTGCATTTCATGTGGGGTCTGAATTCCCATACAAGACGTATCTTCCAAATCACAAAAAACTTATTAATTGTTTTTGTTTGATTATATATACCATAAAAAGCCGAGGAATATTTGAGAATATAAAAGCTTTTGCAAAACCGTGTGGGGCAACGAAGACTTTGGTCACATGTCGTATTATGGGATAGAATAGTACATGAAAAAACATATATCACCGTTAACAACTCAAATCAGCTAATATAGTGTTTTTTTTTTTTAACTATTAGTAAACATAGTCAATTTCAACACTATTAAAGGGGTTGGGGATTCAAAATTTATTTTTATCAATAAAATATTTATATTTTTTATTATTTTAACTACTCATAAAAAATATTAATATAGTGCTATTCTTGTTCAAAGAAAATTTTATATTTTAAATTATCATACATGCAATTAGTTGTTAAAAAAAATTTAAAATTTATATATAGTTCTATTTGAATTCAACCGAATTAATCAAGTGACTCTGGATATAAAAAAAACACATAAAATTGTACTAATCAAAATTAAATCTGATTCTGAATATAAAAAACACAAAAATTGTACCAATTAGAATAATTTAATTTCAGCCATTTACATGACTTACTTTTTACTGTTTTAGTTAATAAGATATCGTATAACTTAAATCGACTGATTATATGGTAAAAAGTGTCACTTTTTTTAAAATTAATGATGGTAAATTTTAAATTCAACGCTTAAAAATATTTTTTTTACAAAATTATCCCTTCGCTACTATTTCGCCAGCACTCTGTATATGTATATGTATATGTATATGTATTACTACACAATAGTCATTACATTTTTACGCACAAGTTCACGTGAAGCCCTTTGTCTTAACCTACACATGACCAAGAAAAATCTGCTCAAAAGCTTTAACTTTTACCAACATCATATTTTTAGTGACGGGTTGGTTAAATAAAATACAAAAGCTTTAGTGAAAAATTACAAGGGAAAAAAGCACAAACACACACCGCCCAAAATATCCACACAGTGCTGCTCCTTGAATTCTTGAATCTGTTTTCATATTGGAAGACAAACACCTGCACATTGCACAGGAGACACGGTTTGTACATTTCCTTTTTTATGGAAGGTGGTGGTAGGGAATTGGGTGTAAGAATAAAAGTAAAATTAAGGTTAAAAAGATGATTAACGAAGCTAACTTTTCATGCTAGTCTTCGCAACTGTATGTGAAAATTGTATGCATTAGATTAATAGCCACTTGTATGCATTAGGTGCCTTCCAACCACCACCAACTATGAGGTAAAAAATAAAAAATAAAAAAAAATTCTTTTTTATGGTAATTTTTAAATTATTTTTTTTATAAATTTTAAAAAAAATTTAATTTATGATGAGGTGACATGTTATTAAAAAATGAGTGTGCAATTGCCATTGGATCTGGCAGAAAAATTCCCCTCCTCCCAAATTTGACACCTGATTTGACTATATCCTATAATAATTGGTTGATGATTATGTTAATTTTTTTAATATTATAATTAATAATTAATTATTGGGTTACGATTATGTTAGTTTTTCAATAATGGTATGTCACTTATCATTTTGTAATAATTGTTAATAATAATAATAAATATTTGTGGTTATCATTTAATTGTTTTATATAATATAGGTAATTTTAAATAATAATAATAATAATTTATTATATAGGTGTAAATATTAAAATTATATAAAATTTATTATTAATTTTTATGAATAATAACAAGAGTGTAAATTATTTTGAAATAGTTAATTAAAAAAATTAAAAATTTACTATTAGTAATTAATTTATTAAAAATATATAAATGAGATGATGATTATTATTAATGATAATATTTTTTTGAACTAACTATCTAATCATTTTTTATACCTAAATAAATAAAAATGTTTACATTTCAAGATGAATATATAAATGTTTTTGACTAAATAAAAAAATTTCAACTAAATCAGAAATAAAGTTTTAATTTTTCTCCCAAACTAAATAATTATTTTTCTTCCTAATTTTTTTTGTAAAACATAATAATAAATACTACAACAAATTACCTTTTTTTTTTTTTGCAATATAACCTCCCATCAAAATACTACAACAAATGTTTAAGTTATTTATTTATTTTTATTTTTTTGCTAGAAGAAGAAGAGTTTTAGGTCTGTGTTTGAAGAAAAAAAGCAACAGTAGCAGCTTGAGTGACTTAGAGAGTTTTAGGTTTGTGTTTTCCTTTCCCTTTTTCAAGCAGAATGGGTTGCTATTTAACCAAAAATATTTTCACCCATTCCGCCATTTAGAATGGTGGAATTATTGAATCTTTGTCAGCCATTTTCGAGAATCTCTAAGGATGATGGGACTCGGCAACAAGCACATGGAAAGAGAGGGCATTTCACCACTCTGATTGGCAAAATGCCCTAAGGCTTAAGGCATTTCGCCACTCATACTGATAAAATGCTTTTGACTTGTCTTGTCTTGTCTGATTTTTTGTGGCAGACTGCATTTTGCCATTCCCAGTGGCACAATGAATAAAAAATATATCTTTTCCTCATTCCGTTGTTTTTATTGGTAGAATGACCTTAGTCAAATTGTCCTTTTGTAATTTCACCACTTACAATGGCAAATTTGATTTTTTTTTTTTTATAAAAAAAGGTACTACTAATCAAAAAATACTTTACAAGTATCATAAATTAAAAAATAATTTTAAATTTTACCATAAAATAATAAATAACCTCTATAATGTGATTGTAGTTTGCTTATATATGAAGTACATAGATAGCA
Source organism: Mallotus repandus (assembly GCA_949671775.1). Classification (NCBI taxonomy): domain Eukaryota; kingdom Viridiplantae; phylum Streptophyta; class Magnoliopsida; order Malpighiales; family Euphorbiaceae; genus Mallotus; species Mallotus repandus. The sequence goes on from CATIWM010506603.1 coordinate 15,987, forward strand.
TGATTTGGTTTCATGATAGCCTAAATCAAGCCATTTGCCTAATCTATATCACTGCTCATCTACAGTGAAATTGATGAGCAGTAAAATTCATGTAATTTTAACAAAATTTAAATTTTGCTATAAATGAAAACAGTACCTTTTTTTTATGAAAAAATTTCAATTTTTCCATCAATGAAAATGGTACCCTTTTTTTTATGACATAGAGAAATGAACTTTTAATATAAACGACACCGTATGTTTCATTAATGCCAACACCTAAATGCTACAGTTAAGTCCACGTGCTGTTGTTTTCTATTCATTGAATATCTCATGGAATAAAGTAGTGAAATGAATTGATTCCTGCATTATCTTTTGGATTATATTTTACTTTAATAAATCTTTTTATGCAAAGTAATTATTACCTTACTAGAATTGTTATTGATTACTTTTATTGGATAAATAAAATGGAGTTTTT
>CATIWM010506622.1:0-10712 GCA_949671775.1 Mallotus repandus
GAAAAAGGTGAGGTGGGGTTACCATTAATGAGGATAGAGTAAGATACTGTTTTGACACAGTTCATAATCAAATGCACCGAACTTAATGGAAAACCCATATGAATTAAAAGATTTTCAAGAAAAGACCATTCTTCCATGTCGTGCACTTTGGTCATACATAGTTTTAATGCAAAAAAGCCTTTTGACTCTTGTTTTTTCTATTTTAAAGAATGAAATTTTTTAAAGCTAAGAGAGTATTATCTAATATTTGAATACGTAGGAAAAAAGCTAATTGGGTTTCATGAATTAGATGGGGAAGGACAAGTCTGAGTCTGTTTATAATTATTTTTGTCACTATGTTGAAAATTACATTGCAAAGACTGACTAGTCTATAATCTTTTGGGGACTGAGGTTCCTTTAATTTTGGGATAAAAAAAATATGGGTTTCATTAATACAAGTAGGAGAAAAACCATTATTTAGAATATTTAAAATAAGTTCAGAAACATCATTGCTAACAGAAGACTAAAGCTTTTGGAAAAAGAGGGCAGACATACTATTTAGTCCAGGAGCTTTTGTTGGGTGCATTTGTGAAAGAGCTGAAAACTCTCTTCTCTAGAAAAAGGTTGAAGTAAAACTTCTCTCATATGATCATCTAAAGCTTTATCGATAGCATTAATTGCTTGATTCACATTACAACTTCCATTATTGGTAAATAGATTCTTGAAGTATTCTTAAAAAGTATGAGCAATCTTTTCATCTTTTTCAAATAAGAGGCCATCCAAATTTTTAATTTTGGTAATTAGATTCTATTTACGTCTTTCCTCTGCCTTATTATGAAAATAACTTGTATTTTTGCCACTCTCCTTAAGCCACACCACCCTTGACCTTTGTTGCCACATTGTTTCTTCTCTTTTTAAAAGAACATCAAGCCGACCTTTAATTTCTTTTTATTTATTTATTGAAACAATGTCTTACCCCTTCTAGTAAAGAGATGATACTTCTATGTGAAGTTTGCCCAATTCCAATCGAACATGGCCAAAGTGATCATTTTCCCATGTTTACAGAGCTATTTTGCATTCTTTAATTTTTTGTTGTAAGGATGGGTACTAATTATGCCCTACAGGATGAGCCCACACCTTCTCAATAACAAATATATAAGATTCATCTTGGAGCCACATTGATTCAAAATGAAATCTCTTCTCTCTTTTCTTTCTTCTTTTTTTCACTTGCCATTGTAAAAGAATCAGATTGTGATCTGACACTTGATGGACTAAATGGTTCGCCTGGTAGTTAAGAAACAAATTCACCCAATCTCTATTAGCTATAAATCTATCCAACCTATATGTTTGAATTCGATGCTCTCTTGTTAGACCACATGAAAGGGTACCCGATACAACCAAGATTATTAAAAGAAGCAACTCAAAGAGCCTCTTGAAATGCAGCCATCTTTCAAGAATCCTTATTGATTATACCTTTTTTCTCATAAGAAACCAAGGCTTAGATTTTGAGAGACTGAGGGTGTGAATTAAAACCCATGTGAGTTCTTTCAAGTGATCCTTAGGCCAACCGTATACACCAGTAAAGAACCATTGGGGTTTATCATTATACTCTTTAATAAGAATATCAATATGGTGTGGTGATTTTAATAAGAGCTGAACCTGTATAGAAGGCTTCCATATGATAAATAAACCACCCTTCCTAGTATTGGCTTCACCTTGACAAGCAACAACTGTCTTATTTAAACCAAGCTAATTCCAAAAAAAAAAAAAAAAACTCATTTAAGCTTTAAATTTCCTCATTTCCATGAGAATAGCAATCATGGGGATTTATTAAAGAAAAAGTTTCTTTAACACTCAAATTGTCCGTGGGTTCCCAAGCCCACAATAATTCTAGGATAAAAAACTTATGACTCTCAGTGGGGTTGAATAGCAACCTCCGCTGTTGGACAATAATCATAAGAGACATCAACAAAGTTTAGGCCATTAATTCTTGCCTTCTATTTGATTTTTTTTTTTTTTGCTTTTTCAATGGGTAAAACTTCACTTTTTATTTTTATTTTTGTATGAGTATTCAAGGATTCAAAGGAACGTTATGGATTAGGGTTTAATTTGGTCTAAGTTTTATTTTCGATTTAGGGAACTAGGTTATTTGAACTTAGTGGGGATTTTGTGAGGGTCTTGGATATGTGGGAATCATTTTGAGAGTCTAAAATGGTAGGAAGAGTTTTTTCAATGAAAATTTAAGTATTGGGTAACATACTGGTTTTGGTTTTAGAAGGATGGGGTATAGCATCCAAACTATCTTTTTAGCTGATTTAGACTTGGTTAAAAGAAAATGTCACATGTTTAGTGTTATGCCCTAGGCCAATCATATAATGGCCATACTTTGACTTTGTCATATTTCTATTTTAATAATAGAGAGACATTTTTATTATTATTGACTAATTCTAGTATTATCCTTGATTAGTTAATTCTACTAAGACCATCAAGTATGTGACTTGATAGTAAAACCCTTAGATGATACTTGAATTCCAATCTAAATATCCCCAGTCGATTATTGTTGTGGGAACAACAATGAACAAAGACTAGTATGATGTTAACTGATGATTAAGTTTTACTGATCATGTATATGAGATATTAAGTCAGACTAATAGGTACATATTTAGAGAAATGATGTACTGGATCGACCCACTATGAGAAAACCACATGAATTGTCATAGGTGATTCTCATCACAGTAGTATTATTTGAGTCCTCTGACCTGAGATCACCATGGTTTCTTACATGATAAGTTCTATATTTTAACACATCCCTACACCATACTTTAACGGGATGGTAAAACAGGTTGTGATTGGATATAGAATGAGTTATGTGAGGAATGTGAGTGATTAAGATGAAATTCGTCCCTCAGTTATTTTGAGAAGATATCTGTTAAGGCCCCTCGATGAGTTAGACTGAAGAGTAATGCATGGCCATGCTAGAATGATAAAGAGTTATTAGTATTAGTCTACTTGGGATCGAGAAACAATATGATTGAACAATATGAGGATGACATAATCCATGACTTATGTTCAATCAGGATATCATGTGATAAAAGTAGTACATGCTGTGTATAAGGTTATGTTGGATTATCGGCCTTCACATAACTTAGGTAGTCGTAATATCTTGCTAGAGACTAATTATGACTTGTGGACTAAAATGGGAATTTTAGGCCCACTGCCAACATTATGTGAACCTACAGGGTTGCACATTTAAAACAGGCCCAAAGCAGACATGGGTTAATAAGCCCAATAATTATATCAATGGAAAGATTAAATAAATAAGTAAATAAATAAATATATATATGTATACATATTTATTTTAGTATTTATTTATTTCTTTCCTAATTTATTTTAGATAAGAGTTATCTAAAATAAATAGGTAATGATTCTAATTTAGAATTAGAATCAAAATTGAAAAAGGAAGTTTAGACTTACCAAAACTGTTTTGGTAAGTAGAGATGTATGAAACTCTAAAAAGGATGGCTATATATACATTTTATTCTCTAGAGTTTACCAAGCTTATGCTAAGCCACTTTTGTCCCCCTTCTTCCTACACTTCTTTTGTGAAAAGAAAATACATAGAGAGTTTTTATGTTGTGGGACAAAAAGGTTCTAGCAGACCTATTTTTCTTTGGATCACCTAGTTTGTGTGATATTGTAGAGGGCATGATCTTTTGGTGATGTCTCAATCCGACAAAAAGTATACGTAAAGCTCGAGGTAGGGTGTCACCGGTGTGAACACCCTCTCATCCTTCCAACAATCTTGCCTTAAGATCATCTTGGTAAGTGATTGGAAACCCTCTTAATCAATCTAGTTCGAATTACATGGATCTGGGTTATGGGTTTTGTGGTTAAAAGTTTTATTTTTTCGCTGCGTTATGGATCACGAAACCCAATAGTGGTATCAGAGCAAAGGATATTAGCGCATGGTGATGCGGTGCCTGAGATGCATGGACTATCCAATTCCTGGAAACTCTCACACATGATCATGTGATGAAGCATGGCTCTCTGCCCAAGAGTGCAAGTGTTGTGTGCTCTAATAGGTATATATAGACGTCACCTGATATGATGAGATCGAGTCCACATAGGTGATTCGATCACCCCACCCAACAGTGGTATTAGAGCCACTTGTAATTCGATTTGATAAATTCTATGTTTTATATGATATACATAAGATATGAAAATAATTTTTTGACATATATGTGATATATGTTTGATTTTGAAAAAAGTTTTTAAAATTTCATTAGAACATTTCTATGTGATTATTTAATTAAATCTACATCGAAAAAAATTTTGTACATTAATTGGATTAATGTTTATGGTTGTTTAATATGATTAGACACCATTTGTAGTGTGAATTTTTGGAAAATACATGCTGTTTTAGAGTGCAGAAATTTGACTATACAGGTTGCACGACCATGTGGTTTAAGCGCGCGACCATGCATAAAACGACATCATAATTTTGACAGAATACAGTGCACATGGTCATGCGCATTTTAAGCATGGTCATGCACGACTACAAATCTGCAAAGTGCAGATTTAAATCTTGATTGCGTTCTTGTTCAAATGTTGAACAAAATTAGCAGGATTGCCGAATGCATACACCACATAATTCGTTCTTGTCATAATAATTAATTTCCATGAAAATTAAACTATTATGCTCTATATGTTTAGTGTGAAAATGCATGGTGCATAGCATGGCGCTTAAGACCCATGTGATTGGATTTATTTTTGTTATTCATTTTTATGGGTTATAATTTTTAAATACGGCCTATGAGTCATTTTTCATTTGCTATAATTTTATTTTATTATATAGTAATAGTATAAATTATAACTTGTAATGTATGTAAATGGAGACCCAACATGGAGACTTAAGAGGAGGCCAAGGATGGAGATCCAAGGAGAAAACACAAAGTGGAGATCCATGGTGAAAGGCTCAAGATGGTGGAAGTTTTGTTACCTAGGATTGACCATTGATCTTCATATTGGCTTATGAAGATCAAACTACTTTTAGGCCATGCTATGTCATGTTTGCTTTATTGTATTATTATGTTATGTATTTGATATTATGCATGTGATGTATGTTTACAACATAACAATATTCAAATAAAGTAAAAACATATGGGAACCCTCATTCAATATTAAGTCACCATGATGCCTTCCATATGCTCAAACACTTGTCAAGCCTTAGATTATTATATATGGATCTGCCACAGTAGGGTGTATTAAATCATCCGAGGAAGGCAAGTTGGAAAAGAGTGATTTCTAAACGTTTGTTATGGTTTGACTTAACTAGGTCATTTTCGACCTAGGGCATCAGATGGGATTTTTAGCCAGGACATGTGATGTCAAATCCCATACCTTCCAAGAGTTACATGAGATGTAATTGGTAAGAGTTACCTACCTAAATAACCATATCTTTAGGCGATGAGCTAAAGCTCACTTAGAGTATGGTGAAATATGGATCTTGACCCATTACAATTTACAAGTTAACTTGAGGATTATTAATTTAAATAAATTGTTTGTGGGATTTATAATTATGTCTCATTAAAATAACTTGATAAAATACTGAGTAGATTGCATATATATTTGTTGTAGATAATGGCATCGAACACAACATCTAATTTGTCACTACGATCGATCCTTGAGAAGGATAAGCTTAATGGAACTAACTTCCTTGACTGGTATAGAAACTTAAGAATTGTTCTTTAGCAAGAAAGAAAGGAATATATCCTTGATCAACCTATTCCTGATGAACTAGCTGCTAATGCTCCTAGAGCTCAAAAGGATGCTCATAGTAAGCATCTTCATGATTCTATTGATGTCACTTGCCTCATGCTTGGATGCATGGATTCAAATTCATAAAAGTAGCTAATGGAGATGGATGCTTATACCATAATTTGTCATCTTAAGGAAATGTTCCAAGAGAAAGCCAAAATTGAAAGGTTTAGTGCCATTAAGGCATTTCTTTGATGAAAGGTCATCTTGAAGATCTTGAAAGGCTTGGTCTTAAGATTGAGCAAGATTTAGCCTTTGATATCATTCTCCAGTCTTTGCTAGAGACTTACAATGGTTTTGTTATGAACTATAACATGCATGGCATGAACAAAACTATTTTTGAATTGCATGGGATGCTTAAGACTGTTGAGAAGAACATCAAGACTACTAAGGATTTTCTAATGGTTAATAAAGGGAAAGGTATGAAAAGGATGGGAAAGGGTAAAGGCAAGATCAAGGCTTCTAAAGGCTTTCAGAAGCCCAAGCCCAAGCCTAAGCCTGCATCCCAAGCAAAACCATCTAAGGAGGGAACATGCTTTTTCTGCAACGAGCTGGGCCATTGGAAAAGAAATTGCAAACTCTTTATGGATGATCTGAAGTAGAAGGGTAGTACGACTACTTTTTTAGGTATTCATGTTATAGAAGTCAATTTATCTACTTCTGATTCTTAGGTATTAGATACCGGTTATGGATCTCACATTTGTACTAATGTGCAGGGTCTAAGAAGGAGTGGAATCTTGGCTAAAGGCAAAGTGGACCTATGAGTAGGCAATGGAGCAAGAGTTGCTACTTTAGCTATAGGAACTTATGATTTAACTTTGCCTAGTGGACTTGTTTTCAGTTTGGAAAGCTGTTATTATGTACATGCTATGAGCAGGAATATCATTTCTGTTTTTTGTTTGGATAAGAATGGTTTTGAATTTATTATTAGGAATAATAAATGCTCCATTTATCATGATAATGTTTTCTATGGATATGCTCCATGAAATCATGGTCTTTATGTTTTAGACATAGAAGACACAAATGAAAAGTCCATCTATAACATTAATACAAAGAAATTTAAATTTAATGATTTAAATACAACCTATCTTTGGCATTATCGTTTAGGCCACATAAATTGGAAACACATTTCAAAACTCCATCAACATGGACTTTTGAAGTCATTTGATTTTAAATCATTTGAAATATGTGAATCTTGTTTATTAGGGAAAATGATTAAGACACCCTTTACTCGAAACAGTGAGAGGGCTAATGACTTGTTGGGCCTTATACATTCTGATGTATATGGTCCATTAAGTTCTATTGCTAGAGGAGGTTATCAGTACTTCATTACTTTCATAGATGTTTTTAGTAGATATGGCTATGCCTATCTAATAAAACACAAATCTGAATCTTTTGAAATGTTCAAAATTTTCAAAAATGAAGTACAAAATTAACTTGGTAAGAATATTAAAGCACTAAGATCTTATTGAGGTGGCAAATATTTAAGCCAAGATTTTATTGATCATCTTAGAGATTGTGGAATATTTTCACAATTAACTCCACCAGGAACACCACAATGGAATGGTGTATCTGAACGGAGAAATCAAACTTTATTGGATATGGTTCGATCTATGATGAGTCATATAGATCTTCCAATCTCCTTTTGGGGTTATGCTTTAGAAACTGCTACATTCCTTTTGAATAGAGTGTTCCATCAAAGGCAGTTGAAAAGACACCACATGAGATATGGAATGGAAAAACTCCCAGTTTATCTTTTCTTAAGATTTGGGGATGTGAGGCTTATGTGAAGTGTTGAATTTCAGATAAATTAGCACCCAAATTAGATAAATGCCTTTTTGTGGGATATTTTAAAGAAACCAAAGGATATTACTTTTATAATGCTTCTGAGAACAAAAGTGTTTGTTGCTCAGGATGGTGCCTTTTTGGAAAGAGAACATATTTCCAAAGGAACTAGTGGGAGTGAAGTATAACTTGAAGAAATTCAAGAACCACATAATAACATTATACCATATATGGAACCCCAACTAGATCAACAAGTGACTGTTGCATCTATATAAGTACCATAAAGTCTTGGAAGGTCTGGTAGGACACGTCAAAATCCTGAGAGATATGGATTTCACATAATAGATAATAATGATATGATGTTTATGGATTAAAGTGAGCCCACAACTTACCAAGAGGCCATGGACAGTCCAGACTCTAAGAAATGGTTAGAGGCCATGAAATTAGAAATGCAATCCATGTATGATAATCAAGTATGGACTTTGATTAATCCACATGAAGGTTTCAAAACTATTAGGTGCAAATGGGTTTTCAAAATGAAAATTGACATGGATGGTAATATGCATACCTATAAAGCAAGACTAGTTGCAAAGGGTTTCAAGTAAACACATGGTATAGACTATGATGAAACCTTTTCACCAGTTGATATGATTAAGTACATTCAAATTCTCCTTACCATAGCTACATACTATGATTATGAGATATGGCAAATTGATGTCAAAACAACATTTCTTAATGGAAACCTCATTGAGGATGTGTACATGACACAACTAGAGGGTTTTGTCAATCTTAAGAATTCTGGAAAGGTTTGCAAGCTTCAAAGATCCATTTATGGATTGAAGCAAGCTTCTTGGAGTTGGAATTTTCATTTTGATGAAGCAGTCAAAGAGTTTGGATTTATCAAAAACGCAGATGAACCTTATGTTTACAAGAAAGTTAGTGGGAGTGCAATAGTTTTTCTAGTGCTATATGTTGATGACATATTACTCATTGGAAATGATATCCCTACTCTACAAAATGTTAAATCATGGTTAGGTAATTGTTTCTCAATGAAAGACTTAGGTGAAACTGCCTATATTTTAGGCATCAAGATCTATAGAGATAGATCTAAGAGGCTTATTGGCCTAAGTCACGGCACTTACATTGACAAGGTACTAAATAGGTTTAATATGCAAAACTCTAAGAGAGGATTCTTACCAATGTCTTATGGTATTAATCTTAGTAAGACTCAGTGTCTAAAGACACAAGATGTGCGAGACCGCATGAGTAATATTTCATATGCTTATGCTATTGGATCCATCATGTATGCCATGTTATGCACTCGACCAGATGTCTCATAAGCTTTGAGCATAACGAATAGATAACAGTCAGACTAAGGTGAAAATCATTGGATAGCAGTTAAGAATATTCTTAAGTACTTGAGAAGGACTAAGGATGCATTTTTACTGTATGGTGGGTAGGAAGATGAGCTAGTTGTAAGTGGTTAAAAAAATGCTAGCTTCTAATCTAACAAAGATGACTTTCAATCGTAGTTAGGTTATGTGTTTTGTTTAAATGGAGGTGCAGTGAGCTGGAGAAGTTTAAAGCAAGATATCATTGCTGATTCTATAATAGAATCTGAGTACATAACTGCCTCAGAGGCTGCCAAGGAAGCTATTTAGATCAAGAAGTTCACAACTGGATTAGGAGTTGTTCCTAGTATATTAGATCCAATGGGCTTGTATTATGATAATAATGGATCCATAGCATAAACTAAGGAACCCAGATCACATTAACGATCCAAACATACACTAAGGCATTATCATCTCATTAGGCTGATCATTGAGAGAGGAGACGTAAAGATATGCAGAGTACCAACAGATGACAATGTTGCTGATCCACTAACTAAGCCTCTTCCACATGCTAAGCTTGAGAGTTATACTAGGTCAATAGGTATGAGATACAATATTGATTGGGCCTAGTGCAAGTGGGAGATTGTTAGTGTTATGCCTTAGGCCAATTATATAATGGCCATATTTTGACTTTGTCATATTTCTATTTTAATAATAAAGAGGCAATTTTTTTCTTACTGGCTAATTCTAGTATTATCCTTGATTAATTAATTCTACTAAGATCATCAAGTACGTGACTTGATAGTAAAACTCTTTGATGATACTTGAATTCTAATCTAAACATCCTTAGTCAATTATTATTGTGGGAACAACAATGAATAAAGACTAGTATGAGGTTAACTGATGATTAAGTTTTACTGATCATGTATAAGAGATATTAAGTCAAACTCATAGGTACATATTTAGAGAAATGTTGTACTAGATCGACCCACTATGAGAATACCACATCGATTATTGTCATAGGTGATTCTTACCACAGTACTATTATTTGAGTCCTCTGACCTGAGATCACCATGGTTTCCGACATGATAAGTTCTATATTTTAACACATCCCTACACCATACTTTAACCGGATGGTAAAATAGGTTGTGATTAGATATAGAATGAGTTGTGTGAGGAATATGAGTGATTAAGATGGAATTTATCCCTCAGTTATTTTAAAAAGATATTTGTTAGGCCCCTCGATGAGTTAGACTGAAGAAAAATGCATGGCCATGCTAGAATGATAAGGAGTTATCGGTATCAGTCTACTTAGGATCGAGAAACAATATGATTGAATAATATAAGGATGACATAATCCATGCCTTATGTTCATTCAGGATATCATGTGAGAAAAGGACTATAGTACACATTGTATATTAGGTTATGTCAAATTTTCGGCCTTCATATAACTTGGGTAGTCATAATATCTTGCTAGAGACCAATTATGACTTTTGGGCTAAAATGGGAATTTTTGGCCCACTGCCAATGTTATGTGAACCAACAGGGTCATACACTTAGAACAGGCCCAAAGTAGACATGGGTTAATAAGCCTAATAATTATCTCCATGGAAAGATTAAATAAATAAATAAATATATATATATATATATATATATTGTAAGCACCCAATTTCGGGATGACTAGGGTATGGATGCGACAGAGGACCCGATGATGAAAATAGACTGTGAAATTAGATTTATTGGATTTGATTTATTGGTTTTAAAATAAATTGTAAATTATTTTTAGGAAATATTATTTTT
>CATIWM010506646.1:0-20079 GCA_949671775.1 Mallotus repandus
CTAGAGATCTATTCAAACGGTGAATTAAACAAAACCTCTGAGGAGCTAATCAATGTTGCATCCATCTAACTAGTTCTTTTTCTACTCCTTTCTCTTCTTATTTTATTTGATTATTTTTATTCTATTTAATTTTGATTTGATTTTTATTTTTATCTTTTTAGTTACTAATCCTTATTTATTTTTGTGTTTATGATTATGGATGGGGTGATTTGAATCCATGGTGGCGAACAAAACCTATGAAGATCCATGGAATGCCATGGGTTAACTTTTGTATTTGAACGTGTTTTAGGATTATTTTATTCATTCATTTTGTAATTTTATTTTATATTTTATTTTATTTTTTTAGGTTGTAGTTAATTTTAATTTTTATTCTCAGTAGATCATTGTAATAGCCCCAATAGTGGGAATAGTGAAATTATGTGCGTGACATGTGTTTTAATTGGTTAGTAAATTAGGATTTCATTTGGTAAATTCAATTAAAATTAATGTTGGTTTTAGATTAATTTTAGGTTGTATGTAATTAAAATTAGGGCTTGTTTGTTTTTTATTAATCTATTTGGGCTTGTTTGTAATTAAAATGTATGTAATTCAATTAAAAATCATATAATGTTTGTTTTTTATCTATTATTTTTATTATTTTTATTTGGGCTTGTTTTTATTTTTATTTGTTTTAGGGGTCAGGCCCATATATAGATCTAACTCACTTAATGAATAGGCTTTTAAAATTAAATTTAGGTTTAATTAATTAATTTAGGCCCATTAGATTAATTTAGATTTTAGGCCCATTTTTAGTTAAATAAAATTAATTTAGACTTAGTTTTAGCCCATTAATAAAGAATTCTTCATAATTTGTAGACTTAGGATTATTTCATTTAACTAAAATTAATTAGAACTAAACCCATGAATTTATTTCTTTTTTTAAAATTTAATAGACTTAGGCCCACTTTCTTTAGAATTAAAATAAATAGATTTAGGTTCACTAATTATCAAAATGTAGGCCCATTTTTAGTTCCATTTTACTTGTAAATAAAATATGTAGATTTAGTTAACTTAAATCAAATGTAGTTTAGATTTAGGGACATTATGCTTTGAATGCATTTGTTATGTGCTTTTTTATGGATTGGTTGCCTTAGGGTTAGATGGATGTTTAAATTAGGGTTTAATGAAATTTCATGTAATTAGGGAATAAGATAGTAATTAATAAAATAAATCTAAATGAACACAAGACTAAAAGAAGTTGGTATTCCATATCCAGAACTCCTGGTTGTGGTGCTAGCTTGCATTAGAGAATCAAGTTACCACCACTTTCTATTTGTCCCAATTATTACCCTGGGTGGTGACTCCTCATCTCCACACCATGTCTTTGTGACAGTGGTTAATGTGTTCCCTAGAGCCCTGAGCTCAAACAGTGTCGCAGTTGTAATAAACTTGGGCGCGCGCTAAACCCTGCCGTCCACAGATATTTAGGATAGTGAACTCTGCTACTGATTTAATATCTCCCACAGTGACTATTGCCTTGAAAGTCCCTACGACTGGCTTCTTAGAGTCATCACGCTTAGATAATCAGGTTAGATTCCTCTAGGTCTTCAACATTCATTCTGAATTTGTGTAACAGCCTCAGAGGGCAAACATTGATGGCAGATCCATTATCCACCATAACACATGAGGTCTTTTTAGATATGACTATTCCCTATATGAACAGATGATGATTATGGACCCTTCCTTCAGGAGGTAGATCTTTATCTGAGAATGTGATTGCATTAGAAGGATTTTTCATCATAAAAGCTATCACTTCGCAAGACGAAGCATCAGTGGTGATCTTTGCATCATTAAGTGCCCTGACTAGAGCGTCTCTGTGCTTTTTAGAGGCCATGAGCAAATCATAAATACTGGCTTGTGCCTGAGTTTTCTTAAGTTGCTAAAGAACCTGATCATATTCTTCCTTAGTTAAAGCCATATTACTTGACATTTCTTTCCCCTTGGAGACATCCTTTTCCTTTTCAGAAGGTTGGTAGACTCTTTCGTTGCAAGTTACGTGGTTAACTGAGGGTAGAGGCTTTTTAACTATCTGGTTTTTGCTATGTGGTGTCTCTTGACTGGTTGCTTTTACATTATTGCCCTTGTTCCAGACAATGATCTCAAAGTCGTCATGTTCCTGGGTATTTTTGCCTTTTTTAACTTCTTCATTAGAGTCATACCAGATGTCAATTCCTATGACTGGTAGGTTTAGAGACTGGACGGTTGCGGTCATTCTATCTTCTTCATCAAACTCTTCTCCCTATCCTGACTGTACTATTTCCTCTAGAAGGACATGAGCTATCGAACGTGCACTATACTTGACTTTGTAGTCGAATTTTCTAGATGGCTGGCCCAGTAGATCCCACACTTTAGGTTTGTTTTGCTCAACTCTGAGGCTTTCGTCTACTTCATACGGATAAGAGTAGTCAATTACTTCACCATTCATGGGAAGGACTACATCTCTATCTCTCCTTTACATCATCAAGTGGGGAGTGAATGCTCGAGGCATTAAATATATTCAATTGTGGAAGGGCCCCATTCATCTTCACTAAAGTTATGACATTCAAGAATCAGACTTAGGAGTTCATCTTTTGAGATCATTAAGAATTCTTTTTCTGCTCTAGCTTCTTGTTCTTCTGGGGTTTCCTGAATGGCTTGGATTGACTATTTGGTAAGGTTTTTGGGTATGCTAGATGAAATTGTGTTGATTGTTGGTGGAGGCATGGCTCGATAATTTGGAAGGGGTTGGTTTTGACATTGGGTCGTCTTTTAGAAGCATCAATTTTTCTTGAGTTAATGAGGTCTTGGATTGCATTTTTAAGAGTTCTACAAGTGTCAGTAGCATGGCTGAGCATTTGGTGGAAGTGACAAAATAGGTTCTGGTCAATTTGTGGAGGCAAAGGATTTGGTAGTGGTTTTGGTTCTCGTGGTTGTAGGAGGTTCTTTTGCTAAAGTCTTTGGAAGACCTTGGATAGTGGGAGGTTAAAGTTGGAAAATCTTCTAGGTGGCTTGCTGATAACATTAACAGATGGTGGGTTGAAAGTGTCTGGTTGAATTTGGTTTATCTCGGTAGTTTGGGTGAAAGTGCTTTGATTTTGGGTGTTGGGTTGAGTGTTTCGGTGGAAAGTGTTTCTGGGTTATTGGGTTTCCTCATATTCGATCCTGATTCCAGCTTAATGAAGTGCTCAAAAATTAGGGTAATGGGCAAAGATCATTTATTTTCTAAAATGGGGTAATGATCCTTTGATTATTAACTCTATCTGCTCATCCTCCAGGGGACGGTTTCTCATCTTGATAGCTTTGGCTCGCCATCTTGCTACATAATTAGAGAAAGATTCACCAGACTTCTATTTTGTAGTTTCCAGATCTCTGCGAGTTATATCTAACTGAGTGTTGTATTCATACTACTTAATGAATTTTTGAGTTAATAGCAACCAATCACTCTTGATCTCATCCTCAAGGTCAAAGAACCATGCTCTTGGTCCCACTTCTAGCGATGTGAAGAAGACTTGGACAATTTGTGATTTTGTAAGCTTAGAAACTACCATGAAGGTGGCGTATTGCCTTAAATGGACCCTCGGATCCCCAGTTCCATCAAACTTGGCAAAGTTTGGTAATTTAAAATCATCAGGAGGCAGTTCATCTTTGAATAAAGCTAAATCAGTAAAGCTTTTAGATCCACAAGACCCCTTGTTTTTGAAGGCGAATTCCAGCTGAGCCATCCTGCTGGCTAACAATTTGACCTCCCTCACTGATTCAGGCTTGGTCAAGTCAACAATCTTAGCAGCTTGTTGTTGTGGTGTTTTAATTGCACGGTAATACTCATCATCATCTTGAATCTATATAGGAGTATGAAGGATACCCTTTCCTCGGTCTACTAGCTGGTGGACATATCCAGATGCTTTATTCATTGGAGTAGCAGCACGGTTCCCCTCTTAAGAGTTTTGGTTTTGAACATTGGTGGCTTTAATTTGGGCTTGGAGGATTTCTACTATAGTGCCATCAGTAAGCAATTTCTGAATTCCTTCTTTTAACTTATCCTCAAATTATTGACATGAAGTGTCTTCTGAATCACCCATGTTAAGATCTTGTTTACTACACAGTAGTAAGATAGAATAAACAAATGATGAATGATGCATGCATGGGATGTGCCTGCAAAAGAGTATGATTAGCATGTATGCATGACGTGCTCATGCATAGTCTTATTATGATAGATGCATATGGCTGTAAAAAATGTGGTTAGTATATGTTGTCTGTATGTATGTCATGTATGCATAATTATGTAAGAGGTTGTTAGCTTTTCCTGCACATGGAACAAACCAATCACAAGCAAGCTCTTGCTTCTAACCTTATCGCTCCACAAGGTTATTGAATCTCTTTCCTAGGTGTGTCTTGACCCAATACTCAGTAGTGGACTATGGTTCCACTCTCAGACTAGGCTGCTTCGATTTGTATTGATGAGAATCACAAGGTAAACTAAGGAATGATGCTAAAATGCACTTGAGGTAAGCATATAATATCAATGTGAGGACTAGTCATTGGGTCATAAATGGCGTCTATAGTCCTTACACGCCCATATGTGTAGGGGATATAGCCAACAAGAAGGGTCCAGTGTCATGTCCCTACATTGATATTCGATATATTTACTAAGAGGCATGAAAGTATTGCTTGAGAGTTTACAATTTGATTCTTTCAACATAAATGTCTGCAATTTAGTAGAATTCCTAACCTATCTATTTGATCTGATAAGGACAAATGGATGACACTTATAGATTCCATTACTAAAAGATGTTACTATTCGCTAATTCTCACAGGCTATTCATACTAAGGTGAATGATTCTTATCATTCTTTGCACATCGGGCTTATGCAAGGTAAATAAGGATCACATAGTCTAAGTGTGAGCAGTCTATGAGAATAGATGTAATGACATCAATCGATGATGGAAACTAAAAGCGTCATAGCATTTGTGAATGTTAGGTCAAATAGACAGTATCAGGGCTGACATGCAAAGCTTGGTGGAATCCTAGAAGAGATTTCTATTGGTTTAGTTACATGGGCTGAGTAGAGGGTATAAGACTAAGGGCTCCTTTAGTGAGATTACCCTCACATGACTAGGGTTATAGACTCTAGTCAGTGAGTCCAGCATTCTTTTGATAACTCGGGTCGCCCCCCTTAAGGACTTGGGTCACATACTCTGGTTAGATGAGTCCAACAAAACCATGAGTAAAGGCTAAAGGTGAAAAATCCGAATCGGTCACCCTATGACTTGTGTGGAATCATAATGGATCACTTTCTATTATTGTCAGCTAATAGGGACCAAGAATGCTTGTGTAATTGTGTAGTGCAAATGCAATGGTGAATGGCTCCATATGAATTAAGTATAGTGTAATGAGAAATAGCCATTTCAAATTGATCTCTCTAACCAGGATCCCTAGTGGAGTCGCCAATGTGAGCGACCTTTTATCTCAGTGTCCTGGAGGTTTGAGATGCTTTTTCGATTCCAAAGGACATGGTAACTTTGCCGGATAGGACTTCTATTCTGTTTATGGGACAAGGACAAATCATTGGTCTCGGAGGGATGCGAGACGCTTTGTGTTTAGAGTTGCCACCTAGTTTTTAGAAAACTAGGAAAAGATGAAAGGGATGACATCGGGTCACTCAACGAGTATCGTCCCAGCAAAGATTCTGAGTCCGGGAGATCTCATCCACTTTTTGATTGTTTCTCATTATCATACTCAATATATGGCTACCGTAGCACCCTAGTTTTGGCAATGACAGTTGATATACACACATTCACACAGACATATAATAATAACGGAAAGTACAAGAAATTAAGCGTAATTATTTACAAGGCTTTCTTAATAAATACATTTAAAAAGGGAAAAGAAGGTTGCAGAAATGTAAATCTAGCAAATACCTGCAAGACAGAGGTTAACACAACCATGTGCAAATCCATCTATTCATCCACTCAGACAACATATAAGCACAACGAAGATGATTGATGTATCATGAATGATTAAACAGATGCATGTAGTTCGTGCTCTTGCAGGAATTATTATAAAGCATTTCTAAATGATAAGATAAATAGTACATAATGATGATTGCATCATTGGACTGTAACATCGAAGCTTTAGCTTAGATAAGTCAACTTTCATGTTTATTGAATGCATATTGATGCAAAATGATGATTTATTATAAGCAAAACAAGGCAGAGATTATTAAATTAGCATACAAGTTGCCAGTCTCATCACACAATCACAACAATTTCTCAATTGCTGGCGGTAATAAAGTAAAATGCAAGACAGTAAAGTAAACATGCAAAAATGATTATTTGGTCCTCATATTTGACTGAGCTTATTTTTTGAGTTTTTGAAGCTTTAGCTTCATAGGGTTTTCAAGATTTCCTCATCAAGAGGTTGAAAATGATGTGTGTAATGCAAATTTGTATACCTTTAAAGTGTGCTTTGACAAAAATGTGGTTGGGTTTGGTTCAAAAGCGGTCTAAAAATCCCATGAAAAATGTAGAAGGTGGGCTAAAAGTGTGTGAATTAGGACTCATGAGTCTTGAATTCGACAGTGTTTCAATGTGTGCATATGCTTTTGGCTCCCTGTGGCTCTTGCCCCCCCCCCCCCCCCCCGCTACCACCCCCCCAAAATGGGAGGTAGAGACTCCTTTTTATAGGAAAAGCATCCCAAGGCACGTGTGCACGCTTTTGTGCATGTGCATGCATACCGAGGCATGTGATCACACTTTTTTGCACATGATCATGCCTTTGGTGTGCATGATCACGGGCCTGGGGGGCATGATCATGGGCCTGGGGGGCGTGGTCACGAGCCTGGGGCGCATGATCACGCGCTCGAGCTCTTGCACATGTCACGCGGCTTTCCCAGGCTTCGATTGTGCTATTTTAGGGTTTTTGGACCTCCTGGATGCATTTTTTATGTCCGTTTTGTCAAAATTGGCTTCCCTTTTCATGTGTGAGCAAAATGTGTTCGGGTGTGGTCATGCGCTACAAATTTGCTCACGCACTACTTCTCGGGATTACGTCCACTATTCTAGGGTTACTTTTGAAAGTTTTTAGGGTTTTTGGACGTGTTTTCAACAACTGTTTTGCCAAAATTAGCTTTTGATTTTCATGAAGTTGAACTCCGGTCTTACGAGATGAACACCGGTCTGACGAGTTGCACGTTTTGAGCAATGGTTGCTCGAAATGAGCTACTTATCATTTCAATAATTCATAATTTGTAAAATAGGGGTACGACTTAATGATTTGGTAGCCGATTTTGCTTGGTTTGGGCTTTTTAGACTTCCGACACACTTCAGAGGCGATACGAATGTACAAACACTTGTCATATTTGGAAGGGTGTTTTCATCACTAGACCTTTTTGGGGATAACCAAAATTTGATGTATGACAGTACTGTTAGTTAGTAAAAAGAAGAATAATGAGACTTGGACAACGAAAATATACCTACCAAAGCACCAATGCAGCAAGGAGAACAAGATTAGAATGGCAAGCAGTAAGTACTTTGCAAAATTCTACAAGCATGGATTAATGAATCTACCTTACATGAAATTAAAAGATTTCAAGAAACTGATTGAGGTTGATTTAAAGTTGAAGATAGGCATTATTTTTGCTTGGAATATCAAGAATAGGATTCTTAGAGATTTGATGGGAGACTACCGAGAAGAGTATACATAATTTAATAACTATGTTGAGGAGATTAAAATCAACAATCCTAGTTCAACTTGTCTTGTTAAAGCACACAAGGAAGGTGGCAGTGAAGACTATATTTTTGAAAGATTTTATGTGTGTTTGAAGCATGCAAGAAGAGGTGGAAAGAAGATTGTAGGCCAATCATTGGCCTTAATGGCTGCTTTCTCAAAGGAGTATGCAAAGGTTAACTCTTGTGTGCAATAGGGAGAGATGGGAAAAATCAAATGTTCCCTATTGCATGGAGTGTGGTTTCCATTGAGAACAAGACAAATTGGGATTGGTTCCTAAAGTGCCTAAAATATGACTTGGAACTTGGTGACAAAGAAAATTACACAATCATATCAGACATGTAAAAGGTACTCTTAAGTTCTCCTTTTCAGTCTTTTGTTGTATATTATGATGTGTCTATTATTGCAATATAAAGTTCTTTATAAACTGATTTTTTCAGGGTTTTGCTAGTGCTATCAAGGATACTTTGCCCATGGTTGAGCACAGGATGTGTGCTAGTCATATCTATGCAGCATGGTTAAAAAAAAAATGGAAAGGGGAGTAGAGGAAGATAGCTTTTTAGGAGTGTTCCAAGTCTACATATGTGCAAAAGTTAAGAGGAAAGTTAGAAGAGCTTAATTCACTTGGTGATAGGATTGTTGAAGATATGCTTGAGTACTTTATGGAGGCTTGGACAAAGGCATACTTTCAAACAAAGCCTAAATGTGACGTTGGTGACAACAACCTTATCGAGATGTTTAATGGATGGATTCTGGATGCAAGGTGCAAACCCATTATTTCTATGCTAGAAGATATTCACATCCAATGCATGGAGAGAATCCTAAAAAAGAGAATGTTTTATAAGAATTGGAAATGTGATGTGTCCCCTAGGGTAATGGAGAAATTGGATAAGAATAAAGAAAAATCACACATGTGGGAAATGGTTTAGAATAGTGATAATGGTTATGCAGTCACATTTGTGTATGATCCTAAGGACAGGCATACAGTTAACCTGTCACTTGGCACTTGTACGTGTAAAGAGTGGGACTTAACTGGCATTCCTTGCCAGCATGCCATCTGTGCAATATAAAGTGGAAATGAAGAACCTGAAAAGTTTGTCTCACATTGGTATAAACAAGAAATGTATTTGAAGGCATACTAGTACTTTCTACAGCTAGTTAGGGGAGCAAACCTATAGAATGACTCAGGTAAAGAAGTGATACGGCCACCACAAACTAGGAGAATACCTGGTAGGCCAAAGCTAGAAAAGAGAAAGGACAAAGATGAGCAGCCAAAGATTGGAAAACTATAGCAGAAAGGAAGATTGATGACTTGTAAGATGAGCAATTCCAAAGGGCATAATCGAAAAGGTTGCCTAGCAAAAACAATGGAAACAAAATGAAATATTTGCTTATATTAATTTAGTTTTCTTTAATAACTTGTATTTATTATTATCAATGCTTTGTTAACTGATAAGACTTCTACTTTGTTAACTGATTAGCCTACTATAAGCAAATATAGTGATGATTCAGCAAAAAGAGCAAGAGCAATAAAACCGTCTCAAGGAACCACAAGAAAAACAAGTGCATCAGATGAGCTTCGAAATGAATTTTGTAAGAAACCTAAGTCAACTTACACTGAATCCAGCATGCAAGGCTTAAGTGCTGATGAGAGGGAATTTAGAAGGCACCAACAAGAAAGTGCAAGGGCACTTAGAGAGCATGCAGAAAAAAGTAGAAAAGAGTTTGATGACTTTCTTAAAAAAAGGAAAGAGGCTCAACTAATAAAGCCTCCATTTGTGGTACCAGGTAAAGCATCTAGTCATCAAGTTTGAAAATATGGAAAAAATAAAGTTGAAATTGGATATGGATGTTATCATAATTTGGAGACTGGCAATACTACTTTAAATGTAAGTTAATGCTTTGTTTATATTTTATTTTGAGTAAGTGTAGATTTTAAGTTTATTAAAGTTGTGTTTTATTGTGATGAAGACTGGAACAAGCTCTGTTAGGCCATTAACTAGAGGATCTCAAAGCCTGTCTCAACCCACTGAAAAGAGCAGTAAGTTATCATCAACTGGGAGCAGCTCACAACCAATCTTCAGATCAAATGAGTTAGGATTTCAGCCAAGGGGCCTCACATGGAAGGGGAAAGCTACCATAACAAGCAAACAACTTCAAAAGGAGAGGAACACCAAGCTTAAGTAGAATGGAAGAAAGAAGTGACTGAGTATGGAAGTCATATATGTTATTCTTGACTATCTTATGTCCAAAACTATTTTGTTACTATTTTATAATGAGGATGCTAAAATGTTATCTGTTTTTCTTTGAACGATGGTTATAAAATATGAAATTGTTTTGCTTAATGCTAATATGGGTATGTAACTAGGTCTGTATACTTGTTACTATTTGTTGTTGTGTTTTGTTTGGATTTTGTTGTAAGGTGTTGTTAATATATGGATGTTATAATATCCCATTTCAATTTTAGTTTCAAAACAGGTCCTGCTTTTTAACTTTTGTAAACGACCTTTGTGATTTAGTGCTTATCTTTTGTGTTCAAGAAGTATTGACATAACTAGTCATTTTGTTTCAGCTAACACAATTACACTAAATTTACAGTCAGATCACTACCACTTCAATATCATACAACAAAAATATATAATATTACACATTATCAATCCAACTCCTAATGGAATTTGAAATGTATTTTCTAAAATGTAATTATCCTACTAATGCTAACATAATCATATTAAAAGTAAACATATTATAGGATGTCCTAAGTTAACATACATATATCAGATGAATCACTAATTATTATGTGTTATCATGAACACAATTATAGCCATAACAAATGCAAGAAGCCCCTACAAAAGGTCCTTTATTTTCTTCGTCTTTTTTTAATTCTTTTTCAATTTCATTCAACTTCTGCACTTGCACTGTCAGTGATTCTATTTCACCCTCCATCTTTATAAAGTTAGCAGCACATAGTCTTCGAATGAAACACCTCGGCATCTAACTCTCTTCTTTGCTTTTTAAGAGTATTAAGCATATGTATTATATGCTCAGCATATACCTCATAATGCCACTTAAAGAATTTGTACTGCAAACCCTAAAAAAAAAATTCCCCAGCCAATCAAATTAACATACTAGCACTTTAACACTGCAGATCAAATACGGATATTCAAACCAATCCAATGAAATTCATTTGCAATTAGTTGCAATCAATATTAGTAACAATAACAGTTTATGTTTTTTTTTCATACGCAATCAGTTGCAAAAAACTCACCAAACATTAAACCAGCAACATTTGGTCGATAAAACAATTTTATGTACAAATCATTAATAGAAAAAGCCAAAATTCAAGACTATCTCCACTACTCAGGACAGCGGAAGAATCTTTTGCCAGGGTTTCTGTCGATCCACGAAACCATCAGCCGAGCCGGATTACCATAAAAACACTTCACATCATGTTGCACTGCAGGAACGCTGTCATAATCCTCTTCATTTCCACCCTCCATTTTTCCTCACTTAGCAGAACCCGATTTACGTTTTGAGAGCTTTAGGAAGTTTACCAAATGCAGATATCGATTTAGGGTTTGAGAGCTTTAGAGAGTTTATTTATACCCCATCAAACATCTTCATTCTGAGTTAGAAGATTCATTCCACGCAACACCAAAGCCATCCATAGTGTCAAGTAGAAAATGACCACGCTATCCAATTTGGATGTCTCCGTTAAATAAGGACTAAATTAAAAAAATAATTATTGAGGGATTAAATTTGTTGAAATAAAAGAAGAAGGACCAACCGTGGAAAACACTCAAAGTTAGAGGACCTAATAATGGGTTTTACCATTTTTATTTTAATAGTTATAAAAATAGTTTATATTAAAGGGAAAAGGGTCATTTTTTCCCTTAAGGTTTTTACCCAGGCTCAAATAAGTCCCTGATCAAATTTTAGGCTAAAAAAAACTTGGGTTTTTCGTTTTTCATCTTTTTAAGCCTCTCTCTAACGGAATCCAAACTTAAAATGCAAACTCCAGTCAACTCCTCTCCATATGCATCCCACATCCCCCAATTCCTCCCATATGGTCCACCTTAACACGACTTAAAAATTACAGGCGTCTTTTTTTTTCTTTCTTCTGTACCCACTACTTCTCCTCCTTTTCTCCATTTTCTTTTTCCTTCTCATTGTTTTCATCTCCTTCTTCCTCATAATTTCCTCAATTATCATCATCATCTTCTTTTTGTTCTTTGATTATTCTCTTTGTTTCTTATTGTTGCTTATGAAATTGAATTATATAGAGGCTGTAATGATGCTTTGCTCCAAAGTGCAAAAAAATTCAGACACCCAATCAAACTATCACCAACTGATGCAAGATAATAGACAAACTGGAAATATAATTGAGAAAGCAATACTTGGCCTTCAGCTTGTAAAGAAACCTCAACTTCACGCATGCTATAGATTGTGACACGCAAAGAAGCATATAGAAGTATTGTAAATGCAAACCTCAAAATTTAAACAAAAATAAAATGCTGATAAGTGGAACCATAATTTGTTGGGAATGGGTTGATTATAATTTCAAAAGTGCACCTTGAACTTTGCAAAGAAGATAATGAAAAATCTTAAATGAGATGCTAACAAGTAGTATTTATCAGATAAGCCATAATAAATTCCTGAATTGACTATTTAACAAAAACATCTTAACCAACTTTCAGAACTTACTAAAATTCCTTTAAGATCCTTCAAAGAATAAGCTTGTACAGGTTTCCCTCTCTCTTTTCTTGCATATCTAATAAGCATTATAGAAATAAGGCAACGCAATTAACCCAATCACACATTGTTAACTACAACCAAAACTGGGCAACGTTCCAATATAATTGGACCAACCTTCCCTATGGTCGAGTAGCCTTGACAACTAGCTCCTGCCAATCCACAGAAGCACCCATTTTTGTTTTTGTTTTGCATTTTTATCCTCATTAACTATCCAACACAAACACTACTCTCAAAAAAAAAATTACAAATCCAACTCCTAATCACTATATGATCAAAATTCCAATGCGTCATACCTTCATCAGTTGGTTGCACTGCTTGCTGTCCATTTAAAATAATAAAATTCAAGTTATAATCAGATCAAACTTCTTACAAAACAAAGTTAAATAAATCAATAATTTTGAATAGCCAAACAACAATAGAACATACCACTTTACTATTAAATTGAGTAGTATCAAATGTCTAATTATTTGGCTTCTCTACACCAACACCTGTTCCAAAATCATAAAACGCAAAATTAGCTTTCCCCTATAAATCATAAAACGTAAAATCATAAAACGCAAAATTAGTTTGAACTCAGCTTATTTATTAAGTGAGCTTTAATATACGGACTCGAATGAGCTTTCATTAAACCAAGTTCCAAATAAATTGAGAATAATTTAGCTTGTTTATAACCCTAATTTTGGCACATATCCAACAAAAATAAAATTCTCTAAAATTTTATATAATTAATAATTTCTTGATTATTAAAAAATCTTGAACATTAAGTATTTTTCGAATTTAACATATTTTTTAGTTGAGTGCTATGTGTAGGCACCCTCGATTTGTTCGGCCCGCAATGAAAGCCCAATGATGAGATAGTATGAATTTTGAATACAAGAAAAACCCAAAACCTGCTTTAAAATGGACCCGAAAGCCCTAAATTCCCATCCACATGAAGCCCAAGACTGAGCCCAGAAACCTAAGCCCAAAGCCCACTTTGGCCTAAATATAAAAGTAGTTGTCAGGGCCAAAGAGGCAATCGCCACTTTGAAAAGAGGCGACGCCTCTATGAAGTGGTGATGCCTCTTCACAACTGACCTATGCAATATTAAATGCTATTTTTGGTAGCATTACACATGGGTTTGGACCCATATATCACTAATCTGAAGATATGGCGTAAAAATGAGACTTTTGAGGCAGAAATAAGGCTGAAAAAGAGGTGCTTATGATAAGAAATGGAAAAGGAGTGTCTTGTCTTGGTTTTTAGGAATTGGAAAAGGCAAAGGAAGAGAGGTTTAAGGGGAGGCTTAGTTGGTTTTAGGAGGAGGTTCTGAATTAAAAAGAAGGGAGGAAAGCATTTTGGAGAGGAAAATAGAGAGAAAAGAGAAAAAGGAAGAGAAAAATAGAGAGTTTTAGCCTCAGAATCCATTTTCTTAAGAAGGAAGGAGGAGGTCTTGCATTCATAAGGATTTGAATAAACAAACTAGTCTCTAAAGGCTAAGTTAGGAGTTTCAAACTTGTTCAAATCAGTAAGAGTTTTCATTTTCAAACTCTAAGTTCTTGATTTCATATAAAACTCTTTTTCTTTATTTTTCTTGTTTATTTTGTGTTTATTTTTCATTTGATGTTATGTTCATGATATGATCATGTAAATTACTAAATAATCATTGTAAGTTTTTACTTACTTGTATCTAGTTTAGATTTACTTAAGGTTTAATCAACTTGTAAAGTTGTTGTAGTAGCTATCAAAGAGGCGACAACTCTTTATGAAAAAGCAACATCTATGCATAGATGTGACGCCTCATCATCAGAACCACTCTTGAATTGGCTTCGATTCTCTATATTTGTCTTACATATTTTGTAGCTTATATGTATTTATTTTAAGCTATATTTCAATTTTTATGCAATTATCATGTTATTAAGCCTGATCAAGTTTATTTATGTTTAAATAAGTACTTATTTTCATTTTATGTAAAGTTAACAAGTTGAATTTATTTTGTAGAATTTTTAAGTTTATGAGAGAGATTAATGTTTTAAGTTTTGTCTTTATATTTTTATTGCTATATTAAATTATGTGAAATATTATAATCCCTAATCATTTCCCCTTTTCATTACATACTTGTAAATTATGATTGGTGATAAGTGTTGGGATTTCTAAGTATGCAAAAAGACTAATGTGCAAACTTGGATCAAAGTGTAAGAGTTGAAAATGATTGCAATTCAAACAATAATAAGGAAATAATATAATAATCGAAGGTAATAAAATACAAAAAACATACGGAGGCTAACCACAAGGTTAGGTGGGCATTCCAAAAGTCCATACCTAGTTTCTGAACCCTTTCCTGAGGACACCTTCTAAGAACCTCCGTGGAATCCAGTTGCTGTATAGTGTGTCCCGGGTTTCATTCAAGTGGTGACTCCATCTCTAATTTGGGCTCCAAAAGACTATTTTTTATTTTCTAGTAGGCCCTGGGCCCATATAGTGCTGTGGTCGCCAAACACTTGGGCGTGCGCGAAACCCCACCGCCTATAGTGATGAATCCACTGGGGATAGAGAAATTGATTCCAGTATTTTATAATTTATCATCTTTGATTATTTCCTTATTTCCTTTGCATATTGTTGCATTCACTATACATTTCCACTCAATGAGCACAAAGTCCCAAATAAACCGACAATAGTCATTGCTTCATTGCTTGTATTTTACTCAAACCTTATAGTGAAGTATTTGATTATTGTCACTCATAGCACATATTTATCACTGTCGCATGGACCCTTGAGTAGGGAGATGTGATGGAGGTATATCACTATAGGAGCCGAAGCTTATTGCCCAAGACTAAGCTCATGTAATGACTTAGTAATTTCCTTTAGGATTTTTCCCAAATGCATGTGTTTGATGCCATATAGTAGTTCTCTCTATAAAGCCCAAACCCATTTAAAATGGACTATGTCAATATGGGCCTATCATGCCCATTATGGCCCATTAAGTTGGACTTTGGTTTTATTTAGAGAAAATGCCACTCACTTATTAGTATTATCTCGAAAGATTTCTTTTGTACATCAGTTTTGTTATCCCTTAATGATAATTAAAAATTAGACAAAGAATCCTAGGAAAAGAAACTTGCCATTAAGCACGTGTGCGGGAGAAATAAGGTTGGAAGACTTCACTATATGATATGTTTGTGTTTATAAATAATTTTGCATTTCATGCATACATGACATTCATTTTACTTTTCACAAATGCATTTTTCTTAACCATAAGCCTCTCTTTATTTGGAAGCAAAAAAAGGTAATTTGGCCCACCAATATCAAGGATCCAATCAAATAATTGAAACCACTTTACAAAGGAGCAGAATGGCAGGACTCTCTAATTTCGAACGTCGAATCTTTTAAGAAAGAACTTCTAAAAGAGATCGGGGATGACATGAGAAAAATGATTAGGGACATGTTTATTGAGATGGTAGGGAAGATGCACTCTAATGAAGAAGACTTTGAAACCAAAACCGTCCTTGGTGAGCCTATAAAACAAAAACTAAAAGCACCAGTAGACCTAACTAAGTCATAATGGATGAAAAATATGAATAGGCAAATGGATCAACTGTAAATTGCGATGAAAGAGCATGGGCTCAATCCTAACTTTACCAATTTGGATGCGGACTTGGATTTGGAAGAAGAACCATTGCCCTTGAAATACAAATTCCCCGAACATGAAGAAGTATTCTGGTATTGATAATCCTTACTTGCACCTAAAGCAGTATGTCACCTACATGAAAGTGACTGGGTTGTTTAAAACTTAAATTGTCAAATAATTTCCAATGTCCTTAGAAGGAGCTATAATCAAGTGGTACTACACTCTAGATGTGCATGTTCAACAAAACTAGAAAGAACTGTGTTCATCGTTCATTAAATAATATGGGCTGAATTCACAATTTGAAGTATCTCTCCAAGAGCTACAAAATATGATGCAAGGATCAGGTGAACCTTTCACAAGCTTTTTAGACAGATGGAGAGGAAAGTTGGCCAAATGAAGCACAGACCTGTGAAATCTGACCAGCTGATCATAGCCATAGAAGCATGTGTTCCACCTCTAGCTGACAAACTTAAGGACATGGGCATAAGGGACTTCAAAGAGTTGTACCGATTCAGAGTACAAGTTGAAGCTGATTGAAATGAGAGCATGCATGAATAGATCAGTTTTGGTTGTAATGGTTTTGAACGATGTTTTGCTGCAATGTTTTTCATTAGCGCTAATAATTGTCTAATTGTCGAAATTACATAATTAAGAATTCATTATGATTGTGCATGCTATTTTATGCTTGAATGAGAGAGAGAATAAAGAAAAAAGAAAAGAAAAAGAAAGATCACATTAAATAAAAAGGCTAAAAGTCATAATTGACTTTCATTTTTCTTTCGGGCGCTTTCAACTTCAGCTTTTCTTGAAATGAATTCACCATATACACAAAAAAAAAAAAACATAAAAGAAAAGAAAAGAAAAGAAATAAAGGAAAATAAGGTGAAATAAAGGAAAAGAAGAAAAGTTTTTATTTGTGCCCTGATATTTGAAAAGTCAATCATGTGTGACTCTTTTTGAAAATTGTCTCTCAAAGCCCATCTTTACAAATTAGTGCTAATAGCACTAATCTCAAAATCCCATTCCAAAAATTTCTACCCAATGTGAGCTGAAAATTAGTTGGTTAGAAAACCCATAAAGGGTTAATCAATAACAAGCATAATGTAGCGTGCATGGTTATAATGAAAGAGTAATCATTTAAAATGGGCATGATTGATATATGTTAGCATGTAAAGTGTCAGACATGGACTTTTTTACAAGTTGTGTAGTAATTAGCATTATGAGTGTGACATCAACGTCCGACAATCAGCAGTAAGAGCATCGAGTGATCAGTGGCCGAAGTGGACAATATAGTAGTCAATCATTATATGAATTTACAACCACCCAGCTAGGTTCGAAAACTCCTAGAAGGGAGCAATCTAGGCAAAATAGGGAAAATAAAAAGAGAAAAATGAAAGGACCCAGCTAGGTTCGAAAACTCCCAAAAAGGGGGCGACCTAGGCAAAAGAGGGAATATAAAATAAAATTGGTTGTACTTTCATTATGAGAAGAGTAATTCGAGAGCTCACAAGATTCTACTTCGTGAAGCAAGAAAGGAAGGGCCTATCAATTCTTCAACAAGGGGGCAAATTTTAAGATAGAAACTGCGGGGCATACTAAGGGTCAAGCACTACCGTCCTACGACAGTGAAAGTATTCCAAGGAGGCAACTAGGCTGGGGGCATTTGTTGTTATCAACCCAATTTGATCATGAGAGGGTCTTAATTTCTATTCTATTTGGATATGTCAGTCTCAACGATAATCTTTGACAAACTTAATTTTTGAATTATGATTCTTTGATATAATGATGGCTAGTTCTCAAAGATTAGCCCTAAATAGAAAAGGCATTTGGCTAAATTGTTCGAGATTTCCTATTTCTCCTAGCTCATGCATACATGAAATTTTTGCAAGAATTATTTTGACATTTCATACATATTGGCATTAGAATAATGCATGTCTTTCATTAACAATACATGCGAGATTATGTTGTCAAATCATTTTTGAAAGCTTTCAAAGATCACGATCATGCATGCATCAGCTTTGAACTTTGTAGAAGTGTCTTCTCAAGAATAAGCTAGCTCTAGTGCATAGTCTACTACCATTATCTTTGCCTGACACCCTAGAGGCTACATAACTTGTTTTGTTTGATTCCTGCCTAATGCCCTAGGGACTATATGGCGCATTTTGATTGTCTTTGTGTTATTTAATTTTGCCTGATGCCCCCGAGGCTATATAGCACTTATTGTTTATTCCTGCCTGACGCCCCTGAGGCTATATGACACTTGTTGTTTGTTCCTGCCTGACGCCCCCGAGGCTATACGAAACTTATTTTTTGTTCCTGCCTGACGCCCTCGAGGCTATATGGCACCTTATTATGAATGCACTTCAACAAATGCATAGAATGATTCGACGTGATTCACTTTAATGAAATACACCCAAAAATTAATAACTTTGCCCAAGATTCTAAGAAACAAGTTGATGATCAAAAAGATTGAAATTTAATCAAAGCATATGACTTAAACTCTAATTTTGAATGCTACAAAGGTTTGATCAACTCCTTTGATAAGTTCAAGTTTGTATTCTTTCAAGAACACGAGAAAATAAGCAATTTATGCTTAAGGTCGAAATTTGACTCAAAATAGTCTGAATTATACTTATTAATATTCTACATAAATCTTCCTTTTATAATGCTAAGGAAGTCACTTAGGCTAAGGACTACTAACTAGCTAAGGTTTTCTTCTTAAAATAGGAAACAAGTACTTAAAACTAAAGATAACTTATCCTAATTGTTTTAGGCCGAATTTAACAAGGATTAGGCCTTTAAAGAAATTCAAACACTAATTAAAAATGAACTCTAACTAATGGATAAGGCCTAAAAATGATTTGTCCCAAAATAAGCTTAAATAAAGCCTATCTTCACTCTCTAAGTATTTAGACTTTAAGTATGTTGAATAAAGGCCATTTAGCTTCAAATAGACTCTCATTAAGGCCTTCAAAATGAATTGGATCCTCATGTGCATGATTAGCCCAAATATTCCTCATAAATCCTTGTAAAGCCTCTTTGAACTTCTTTACGCGTGATCTAGTTATTGGGCCTTGTGGCAGCTTCAAATTATCATTCAAAACATTATATTCATTGTTCAAACAAGATCCATCTATCTTTGAGTTACCTCCATGCGATCCACCATCCATTCCACTATTTGGGTGAATTACTTCCTTTGCTTCATTATGATTCACATCATTCCCCCCTTCCTCAGAAGGATTCATCCTCAAATCAAAGTCATCACCTGCATTAAATAGACTTAAATCAACAACATTAAAAGTAGCACTAGCATTATAGTCCCCAGGTAAGTCTAAACGATAAGCATTATCATTGATGCTTTCAATGACTTGAAACGGTCTGTCTCCACACGTATGTAACTTTGATTTCCTTTTGTTGGGAAACATTTCTTTACGAAAATGCACCCAAACCTAATCACCCGATTGAAATACAATTCTTTTTCATCCTTTGTTCACACACTCAGCCACTTTGGAATTTTGTTTCTCAATTCCATTCCTTACTTGTTGATGTAGGCATTTCACATATTCTGCCTTGGAGACCATTTACATTCACAAGCTTAGAAATAGGTAAAGGACACAAATCCATAGGAGTTAGTGGATTAAAACCATAAACAACTTCAAATGGTGAACAATGAGTAACACTATGAACTGCTCTGTTGTATGCAAATTCCATAAATGGTAAACAATCCTCCTAAGATTTTAAACTCTTTTGAATAATAGAATAAAGTAAAGTACCTAATGTTCTATTCACTACTTCAGTTTGTCCATCAGTTTGTGGATGAAAAGTAGTAGAAAACAACAATTTAGTCCCTAATTTACCCCACAACACATGCCAAAGATGACTTAAAAACTTAACATCATGATCACTAACAATTGTCCTAGGAATTCCGTGCAAACGCACAACTTCCATGAAGAACAAATCAGCTATATGTGAAGCA
>CATIWM010506690.1:0-10614 GCA_949671775.1 Mallotus repandus
GATAAGATAAAAGTTAACCTAATTAAAATAGAGAACATGCTTTCAATTAATTTAAAATTATATTTTAATTAATTTAATTTTTATTAGAGATAAAATAGTACTAATTTGTATTAGAGATAATATAGAAGTTAACCTAATTAAAATAGGAAATAGACTTCCAATCAAATATAAAATTATCTTTTAATTAATTTAATTTTTTTATTATTAAATGACAAAATTATTCAATTTTTATATAATAATGAATGAATACTTTTTTATAATTTTGTCTGTCCTTCCCCTTTATGTGTGTGTATATATATATATATATATATAGTCCAAAAATATGGTAAACTAATTTTTTTTTCTATTATATTTTCTAAAAATTAATCATTTTATTTTCTTATAAAGTAGATTATATTTTACAAATAATAATTATTAAAGGTATAAAATAAATATTATTTAATGATGAAAAAAAATATAAATAAAATAATAAAATGACAATTTTAATTGAAAATATGTTATTAATACGTTAATACTAAATTATTTTCTAATTTGTTTGATTTTGATAGTGTTTTATTTTAAAACATAAATATCTAAAAAAAATAGTTAAATTGGTGTTCGACATTAAAAAAGAAAAAACAACTGCCTAGGGCCAGAGTCAAGTGCCCTTGAGCCAAAGTTAGCACTCACAAATTCAGGAACACACAAATGAAGTTTCCGTTGCTCTGATCTGATTTTATAATACCAGTGAGTAGAGTTAAAAAGCATGGCTGAGGCAAGAAGCCGCAGCCCAAATCAAAGATGGTCTCTGTTGGGGACAACTGCTTTTGTAACTGGTGGAAGCAGAGGAATAGGGTATTTGTTAATCTTCCTTGTTATATCAAAATTTCAACTTTAAGATTCAAGTCAGTAATTCGAGAGTTATGTTTCTTGTTTCTTGTTTCTTTAGGCGAGCTATTGTGGAGGAACTGGCAGGGCTAGGAGCAACTGTGCATACATGTTCTATAGATGAAGCTGAAGTTAATGAATGCCTCAAGGAGTGGAAGAGCAAAGATTTACCAATAACTGCTTCAATTTGCGATGTGTCATCTAGTCTCCAAAGAGTGGAGCTTATTGAGACGGTTTCGTCTATGTTTAATGGGAAACTGAACTTCCTTGTGAGTTAAATATTCTTACATTTGAAATTTATTTCCTGCATTTCATTTTAATTTTTCTGTCTTATTATACATTCTTGATAAATAGGCGATTGAACCAACAACCCTTTGCAAGCCGGCAGAGGTTTAGGTCGCTTAAAACACGTCTAAAATTTGAGTCATAGTATATGCAGTTGTATTAAATTAGCTGTTGAGACGATTCACTTATGCTATTGGCGTTTACACTTGGTCACTGAACGATTGCCATGTTATAGATATGCAATAGATCTAGCTACTACAACTAAGACCATAAGAATTCGACAAGTGAGGAAATATTATTGAGTTTGATAAGTTGGGAAAATCGAACTTGAGCAGCTTTGTTTTTGTTTATTGAATGCAATGATTATGAATAATCTTGAGCCAGCTTTTTGTTCTTGATCATCCTTGCATCTGTACAGCCCAACTTTAAGATTTTTTTTTTTTGCGTACAGATCAATAATGTCGGGACTAATATTAAAAAGCCTACGGTGGAGTACACAGCTGAAGAGTTCTCAATGATCTTCACAACAAATTTTGAATCTGCTTACCATTTTAGCCAACTTGCACATCCTCTTTTGAAGGTATCTGGTTCAGGAAGCATAGTCTTCACGTCCTCTGTGGCTGGTCTCACTTCAGTTAAATATTCGTCTATCTATGGAGCAACCAAAGGTGATCAACTATGTTTCTGATCTTTGTAGCAATACTACTTTTAATTCTAAAAGCTAAAACCCAACTCAAGAATTATAATTTGTTGTTTCAGGAGCAATGATTCAGCTCACAAAGAATTTGGCATGCGAGTGGGCAAAAGACAACATCAGGACTAATGCTATAGCACCTTGGTACATTAGAACTCCCGCGGTTGAACAGGTATTTAATTTAATTTTAACATTATATTTGCTCCTCATTATGCAGTATACAGATTTGTATATGTTCAGATGTTGAAGAACAAAGAGTATTACGAAGAGGTGATTTCGTGCACCCCGCTTGGACGTGTAGGAGAGACAAAGGAGGTTTCATCTCTGGTAGCCTTCCTCTGTATGCCAGCTTCATCCTACATAACTGGTCAGACAATTTGTGTTGATGGTGGATTCATTGCTAATGGCTTTAGCCCAAGAGAGCATTAGAATTTAGTAGCAGAATTTTTCTATTTCAATATATTGGTATTGACCTCTCATAATGATGTGGTGTTGAAATTGCTGTAATGCATTTTCTTAAAGTGAAGTATGTTGGTCCTAAAGAGTGGCTTAGCTTATGTTTGTAAAACAGACTTCTTAGCCTGCAAATAAAAACATTAAAAGATTCAAATGATCAAATGAAGCAATGCGCAATGGTTTCAGACCTTATATCTAGAAAGAGTACACAACATATCCTAGAAGGATCATCTACAAATGCAATAGTCATCTACTTGCATTCAAAACATGAGTGCTTATAGGACCACAGATGTCAGCTTGTACGAGCTGCAGCTTCTGTGTTTTTCATTTTGACAGACTTCACAAACATACTGTATAACAGGAAAATTGTCCCAAAAATCACTCTGATTAAACAGATCCATCCAACAGCACTTGGAAGTTCTTGAACACAAGAACTACGCCAGTTCTGGCTCCGTTTTAACACAACTCTTCCTTCATTGTTACTGGAATTGTCCTAACTCGAGAAGAGGCCAATTTTTTAACTTGAATTCAGATAAAAATTCTGATATGCTGAATCGCTACGGATATTTAAAACCATGAGTTGAAGTGCAAAGGTTTGTCATAACTGCTTCAGTTCATGATGTATAGTCAAGATTACAGAGAGAAACTAATCGAGAGCATTTGATGGGAAGCTGAAAATGCTAGTAAGTTCAAACCAGCAATGGAATTCACACCTTCTTCATTATGTTTGCCACAAACTTCGAATCTGTTTGCCATTTTTGCCAACTTGCACATTCCCTTCTCAAGGCTTCTGGTTCAGCTTTTCTATGGAGCAATACCAACTTGGTTTTAAGTACCAACTTCATACTTAAATTTTTTTTTTTAATAATTATCTCTGTCATCCGGAAGTCACATCCGTAGTAAATCAGCTGACAGCTTACGAAGAATTTGATATGTTTGTAGGCAAAAGACAAGATTAATTGTGTAGCACCATGGTATATTGATACAACTCCCCTCAAATAACAGGCAATGTCTTTTATTTCAGGCTTCAGGCGCTGAAAGAGTGAGTGCTCATAGTACCACAGATGTCAGTATGCACGAGTTGCAACCTCTAGATTAAGACTGTTGGTAGTGTACTAATAAGATGCGGGCCATTTTTCCTGCTAATAATTGTTATTTGACTGAAAATGCAACATTATTGTCTGATAAGATCGATAAAATTATTACAATTAAAAGGTAATTTCAACGCAATAAATATATAATCAACATCATTAATTTTCTTGAAAAAATATCCTCACAAATAGGGTATAACTGAGTCAAGTCGACTCACGAGTTACTCAGGATCAACTCGAGAAAAATTCAAAATTGACTTAATTATTGTCGAGTCGAGCTTGATCTACTCAAGTAGGCTATCGAGTTGAGTTGGAGCTTTTTGGAGTTATTGTTAGTAACATTTTGGAGGTTTATTGCACCAATAGTACCTTAACTTTGTCATATATTTCATTTTGGTACCAAATTTTTTATTTTTTTATTTTCAGTTACTAAAGTTCTATTTTTGTTTCAGGTTAAAGTACCTCAAACATGTCCGGTCAAATTTAACATACGTGACAGCTGGAATAAGAATATTCTCAATATATTCGCCATTTAAGCATCTCATTAAGCAGTCTAATCATCTTGTGGGCCCTAAAAAATAAAATTTAGCATACATGAAAACCATAATAAAAGGATAAAAGTATAAGATTTTAGAGCCGACAAGATAATTAGGCTGCTTAATGGGAGGCTTACGTGGCGAATATACTAAGAATATGTTTATTTCGGCTGCCGCATATACTAAATTTGATCGAATATATTCGAGATACTTTAACCTGAAATAAAAAATAGAACTTTAGCAACTGAAAAGAAAAAAAATTAAAAATATGATACCAAAATGAAACATAGAAAAAAGTTAAGGTACCATTGGTGCAATAAACCCTTAGTGAGTAAAAAAGGCTTAAGAGTGCTTTTTAATAAAAAGGAGAATAATGCCTAGAGATCATTAAGGGATTTAATGTTAGTAATGTCCTGATGTTTTAAAAGAGAGGGTGAGAGTGCTTTTAAAAGGGGGAATAAAGGAGAATCAAAGAAGAATAAGCTTTTAGGAGAAGATGCATCGCTAAATTTTTCAGTAACATTATTTCTTCCCTTTTCCTTTTAGAAAAATTGTTGATGTTAGTATGTTTTTAATGTGAATTGATGTTTGGTTTGTAGATTTAAATAAGGCCTATTGAATTAATTCGCTGAATATCAATTGCTAGATTAAGAAATTAGATTACGTAATTGATCTCTTTTATGAATCATTAAGTAGCAAAATAGAAAAATAGGATTTTGGACAAGTTTTTTTATTATTTCTATGAATAACACAACTTAAGTTAAACATCCAAACTTGTGTGAGAGTTGCTTAAATCAATTTTAATTCCTTTATTTTTAATGCTGCCAGTATATTAAACCTAAAGAGCTTGTTTTAGGTTGTAAATTGGTTAGATTCTACTGAGAACTTGTTCAATAGAATATGAATTAAGGGGGGATTTTGGGTAATAGAGCTTATTATTACCTAGAATTGATAGTTTCTTGGGAAGGGAAGGAATTATCACTGTTGATTAAACCTGTCACTTGTAGGGTGAAATTGAACTGAGAACTGAGTTTTTATTCATTGCATTTGTTTTCAATTTGATTTAATTTAGTTCAATTTAAAATTTAAACCCCCCTTTTCTTTTCTTTTCATTTTTCATAATCAATTTTCAACTAGGATTTATTTAAACTTAGAGTTGTTAATTAAATTAATTAGAATTGGCCACACTTCTCTGTGGAATGGGCCTCTACTTATCCTATCTACAGTTTTGTAATTAGTATATTTAGAGTAATTAAATTTAGGTGTTTTCGACATGCATCAATTTTTGGAGCCGTTACTGGGCAAAAGTGTCATTTAATTAATTTTATTTTCTTTTCTTTTCTTTTCTTTTTATTTTATTTTATTTTATTCTATTTTTTCGTTATTTTATTCATTTTTTAGTTGTTAGCCATTTTTGTTTTTTCAGTAAAAAAAATAAAAAAATAAAGTAAAATAAACATTTTTAAAAAAAATAAATAATTTTTTTTCTTTTGTTTAATTTATCTTTGCAAGTTTTAAAATTTTTAAGTTATATGACTCGATCCTCTAACTTTGGTGAATTAAATTTTGTTCCAGAAATTGAAAAGACGGCACAAAGGTTGAGAAAAGAGACTTGGCAGGCTAGACAGATTGTTAGAACTCTAGCTACAACTTCTAAAATTGAGCAAGCTTCACCTGGTTTAAATTTGGCTGTTGAATTAGGCTTTAGTGACACATCCAATGAATCAAATATTGATATTGAGGAGATGACTGCTCAGAATCAGAACAACAGGACTCTGAAGGAGTTGGCTACTCCTAATCTAAATCAACAACTGTTGTGCATTGAGCATCCTAATATGGATGTAGCTTTTGAATTGAAATATATCATTTGCTTCCTACTTTTCATGGTCTTGCAGGTGAAGATCCAAATAAGCATCTTAAGGAATTCCATGTAGTTTAGCATGAAACTAAGTGGTGTGACTAAGGAGCAGATTAAATGGAGAGCTTTTCCATTTTCACTAGCGGGTGAGGTAAAGGATTGGTTGTACTACCTTCCTTCAAAATCCATTACAACATGGAATGAGAGATTATTTTTGGAGAGCTATTTTCCAACCTCTAGGGCTACAAATATAAGGAAGAAAATTTGTGGCATTCGTCAACTTAGTGGAGAGATACTCTATGAATATTGAGAGAGATTTAAAAAGCTGTGTGAAAGCTGTCCACATCACCAGATAAGTGAGCAACTGTTGATTCAATATTTTTATGAATGTTTGTTGCCAATGGACAGAAATATGATATATGCAGCTAGTGGAAGTGCACTGGTGGATAAGACTCCTGAAGTAGCCAAAAATTTAATTTCCAATATGGCAGCAAATTCCCAGCAGTTTGGAACAAGAAATGATGCGTCGACCAGAAAAATTTGTGAGGTAAGTACTTCTTCCCTTTAACAATAGATTTCAAATCTTACCTCTCTTATTCGTCAAGTGGCAGTATGAAATATACAGCAAGTAAAGGCATGTAGCATATGTGCAACAATTGGTCATCCAACAGATGCATGTCCAGTTCTTTAAGAGGAGTAAGTGAATATTGTAGGAGGTTTTCCATGACAGCCCAGAAGATATGATCCCATTCTAATACGTACAATCCTGGGTGGCGAGATCATCCTAATCTAAGCTATGAAAATAGGCAAATAGGATTTCAGCAAAACCAATAGCAGTCCTTTCTAGCTCAGGTATGTCATTGGAAGATATGTTTACTACTAACAAATATAAATTTTAAATATTAGGAGCAAATAATTTATTATATTCAAA
Source organism: Mallotus repandus (assembly GCA_949671775.1). Taxonomy (NCBI): domain Eukaryota; kingdom Viridiplantae; phylum Streptophyta; class Magnoliopsida; order Malpighiales; family Euphorbiaceae; genus Mallotus; species Mallotus repandus. The sequence goes on from CATIWM010506690.1 coordinate 6,719, forward strand.
TAGAGGAGATAAATAGTATAATATATTCAAATATAAGAGGTAAATAGTAATTACTTGATAATTATTATGTCAATTAAGGGTACATGTAACAAAAAATTGATGAAAGGAATAAATAGTATAATTGTGTAAAATAAAAGTGGAAGATAATATAAATTTTAAATGTCAGAGACCAAATAGTATAATATATCAAACCACTGGAAAAATAGTAATTTATCTTTTATTTAATAATGAGCATTAACTGTTACAAATGCCAAAAATGAATAAATATTTTTTCAAAATATCAAAAATGAAATAATATATTAGGCCAAAATACGGAGTGCATCTAGCAATTTACTCTATTTTAAAACTTAAAACATCTAAAACGTGGTTAAGTTAATGGTTGACATTAAACAAGAAAAACAACTGCCCAGCCTAGGGCCACAGCCAGGTGCCCTTAAGCCAGCCCTGAGATAAGCAAAAGTTAGCACTCACAAGTTCAGGGACTCACAATCACAAATGAAGTTTTCATTGCTCTGATCTGATGTTATCATACCAGTGAGAAGAGTTAAAAAGCATGGCTGAGGCAAGAAGCAGCAGCAGCCCAAATCAAAGATGGTCTCTGTTGGGGACAACTGCTTTTGTAACTGGTGGAAGCAGAGGAATAGGGTATTTATTAATCTTCCTTGTTATATCAAAATTTTAAATTTAAGATTCAAGTCAGTAATTCGAGAGTTATGTTTATTGTTTCTTTAGGCGTGCTATTGTGGAGGAACTGGCAGGGCTAGGAGCAACTGTGCATACATGTTCTATAGATGAAGCTGAAGTTAATGAGTGCCTCAAGGACTGGAAGAGCAAAGATTTACCAATAACTGCTTCAGTTTGCGATGTGTCATCTAGACTCCAAAGAGAGGAGCTTATTGAGACGGTTTCGTCTATGTTTAATGGGAAGCTGAACTTCCTTGTGAGTTAAATGTTCAAATATTTGAAATTGATTTCCTGCGTTTTATTTTAATTTGTCAGTCTTATTATACATTCTTGATAAATAGGCGTTTGAACCAACAACCCTTTCCAAGCCAGCAGAGGTTTAGCTTGCTTAAACGAGGTCTCAAATTTGAGTCATCTTGTATGCAGTCTTATTAAATTAGCTGTTGAGACGATTCATATATACTATTGGTGTTTACACTTGGTCACAGAACGATTGCCATGTTATAGATATGCAGTAGATCTAGCTAGTACAGCTAAGACCATAAGAATTCGAATAGTGAGGAAATGTTATTAACTTTGACAAGTTGGGAAACTCGAACTTGAGCAGCTTTGTTTTTCTGTATTAAATGCAATGATTATGATTAAGCTTGAGCCAGCTTTTTCTTGATTATCCTTGCATCTGTACTGCCCAACTTTAAGATTTTTTGTTTGGTGTATAGATCAATAATGTCGGGACTAGCATTAAAAAGCCTACGGTGGAGCACACAGCTGAAGAGTTCTCAGTGATCTTCACAACAAACTTTGAATCTGCTTACCATTTTAGCCAACTTGCACATCCTCTTTTGAAGGCATCTGGTTCAGGAAGTATAGTCTTCATGTCCTCTGTGGCTGGTCTCTCTTCAGTTAAACATTCGTCCATCTACGGAGCAACCAAAGGTGATCAATTATGTTTCTGATCTTTGTAGCAATACTATTTATAGTTCTAAGAGCTAAAACCCAACTCAAGAATTATAATTTGTTGTTTCAGGAGCAATGATTCAGCTCACAAAGAATTTGGCATGCGAGTGGGCAAAAGACTACATCAGGACTAATGCTATAGCACCTTGGTACATTAGAACTCCCGCGGTTGAACAGGTATTTAATTTAATTTAAACATTATATTTGCTCCTCATTATACATTATACAGATTTGTATATGTTCAGTTATTGAAGAACAAAGAGCATTACGAAGAGGTGATTTCGCACACCCCGATTGGACGTGCAGGAGAGATAAAGGAGGTTTCATCTCTGGTAGCCTTCCTCTGTATGCCAGCTTCATCCTACATAACTGGTCAGACAATTTGTGTTGATGGTGGATTCACTGCTAATGGGTTTAGCCCAAGAGAGCATTAGAATTTGTGTTGATGGTGGATTAGCTTATGTTTGTAAAATAGACTTCTTAGCCTGCAAATAAAAATCTTTAAAAGATTCAAATAGTTAAATGAAACAATGCGCAATGGTTTCAGACCTTAATTCTAGAAAGAGTACACAACATATCCTAGAAGGATCATATACAAATGCAATAGTTATCTACTTGCTTTCAAAAAAAGAGTGCTTATAGGACCACAGATGTCAGCTTGTACAAGCTGCAACTTCTGTGTTTTTCATTTTGACAGACTTCACATAGGCACATTAATGTATGACAAAAAATTTGTCATACAGATCCATCCAACTTCTGATTATACAGATCCATCCAACAGTACTTGGAAGTGCTTGAACACAAGAACTCCTCCGGTTCGGTTCCGTTCTAACACAACTCTTCTTTCATCGTTACGTGACTTGTCCTAACTCGAGTAGAGGCCAATTTTTTAACTTGAATTCAGATTAAAATTCTGATATGCTGAATCGCTTCCCATATTTAAAACCATGAGTTGAAGTGCAATAGTTTGTCATAACTGCTTCAGTTCATGATGTATCATCAAGATTCCAAAGAGAGAAGCTAATCGAGGGCGTTTTTTCTACGTTTGATGGGAAGCTGAAAATGTTAGTAAGTGAATGCTCATAGTACCACAGACGTCAGTATGCACAAGTTGCAATCTCTAGATTAAGGCTGTTGGTAGTGTACTGATAAGATGCGGGCCATTTTTCCTGCTAATAATTGTTAGTTGACTGAAAATGCAACATCATTGTCTAATAAGATCAATATAATTATTACAATTAAAAGGTTAATTTCAACACAATAAATATATAATCAACAAGCCAACGAGGAAGTAGTCAAGTGATAACTATTTTCTAAAAATATTATGAGGTGTAAGATTTAATTCTTATTGTCGATTTAAAATGGGAGAGTTGTTCCATGTTGTGCAGTATATGGATATATATATATATATAACTGAGTCAAACTGACTTGTAAGCTAATAGAAATCAACTTGAGAAAAGTTCAAAATCGATTTAATTATTGTTGAGTCAAACTCGAGGTCGATCTACTTAAGTAGGCTATTAAGTCGAGTTTAAGTTCCTAAACATATGACTCGATAGGCTCGCAAGCTTAAATGAGCACAATTAAACTTCTTATATTACCATTTTACCCTTTTATTATAATACAATTATAAATATATCTTGTCGAACCGAGTCAAGTTTGAATATTTCAAAATATATATTTTTAAAAATTTAAATTTTATTTAGTTAATTGAGTCGAGATAAGTCGAGTTTGAATATATGAATTATTTAATCGAGTCGACCTCAACCTTCAAAAAAAATTCAATCGAGTTCGACTTTAGAATTTGAAAGTCGAATCAAGCTCAAATTTAATAGTATGTCGACTCAATTACATCCTTACTCATGAACAATACAAATAATAAATAGCAAAAATAAATTATCATTTCAAAACAAAAATATATGTATTAATAACATTTTTAGTTTTAAAAGTTATATTCTTTTTCTAATTACATTTTGAAAGAATTTTTTTAAAAATAATTGTCTATTATCCAACTCTTATACTATAAACATTTTTTTACATTTAATTATGAAACTTTAAAACATTACAGTCTTAGTTACTTAAAGTTTAATCTTTCTAATTGATAATTAAAAAAAATCTAATGGTCTTCAAAGTTATAAGATGATATAAAATTTCAACATCTAAAGAATAATTAAAATTTTTCTATAATTTTTTATTGAGTTATAATATTTTCAACAACTCTCTTTCTAGTTATATTTTAACATTTAATTTTTTTT
>CATIWM010506797.1:0-20771 GCA_949671775.1 Mallotus repandus
AGATTCATTAACAATGAACTATAGATTCATTAACAATGAACTACAGGTATTACTGCTTTGATTGAGTGTCTTTTTGAATTTGTTACCATTTTGTTTTCAATATTATTAGCTTCCTATATTATCTGAATGGCCTTTGCAATGGTTGAATGGCAACCCAAAAATTATTTTTTCAGGTCCATCATGTACATACCAACCAGTAATGAAACCAAAAACAAACTCCATCAATATAGCACGGGTTAAATTTATATAAAATGAATTATCCGAAAAAGAAAAGTAACTAACACCCAAATTTTCTGCAAGTGCGAGAGAAATGGATCAAATTAAGAAACCATAATCAATAGTTACATTATTTCCACTCCAAAATCAGGTGTCAGTTTTTTTTTAAACTAATGAGGTATATATATATATATGTGTGTAAAATCTTTTAGCATGAACTGTACTCTATTTAATATTAATATATTAAAATTAATTTTATATTAATGAACATATATTTTATAAATAATAAATTTACATGTTTTATTTAATGAACTTATAATAGTTAAATAATGAACCTATATTATTTAATGTTAATTTGTATTTATATTTATATTTAATATCAACTATTTATATTTAATATTAATACTAATTTAATAATATTATTATTAATTTTTATTTAATATTAATATATTAATATTAATTTTTATCTAATGAACAAGACATGGTTGGAGAAGATGATGATGAATGAGTCAAAACCCAAGTCGCGAAGTTATCTTGATACATTTGCTTTGCAGTTGTTTATTATTTTAAAAGAAAAAGCATTCTAGGAGATTTCACTTATGGTTCGATCAGTGGTGCGTGGAAGATTTGAGGAGACGAGATTTATATATATACACTAAATATATTTTTTTGTTCACACGTGGAAGAGATCTTTGGTCCATATTACAATATGAATAAAGGTCCATAATATAAGAAAGTATTAATTACTTTGTCAAAATTATAATACCAATTTTGTTTGATGTGTTCGCAGCGCAATAAATTTAATAAAAAATGAAAGGAAAAATTTTAAAAAAAAGTATAATGAAATTTAACACTTTTACTATGATGAGTCGATAATTTTTTTTTAATACTTAGGTGACTTATAATTTATCGTCGTTAGTATTTTAATGACAAATTACATAACATTATCAAATAATTTTACATGGTAGATGATATGACATGCACCATGTCATCAGCACGTAGGATTACTTAACGGCGTTATTGATAGGATAATGTAACCTGATGCTGTTGTATTTGTTTAGAAATTGTGTTTGCATAGAACTCTAACTCTTGTATCCACTCTTATCACTTTACAAGATTTGTATTGTATATAATTTACTAATGAATGATAGTATTGTATGCTGGTTTCCTGCTCAAAACCTTAACGTCTTTATGGTATTAGAGCAACTTTAAGGTTTAACAACCATGTTTTTTTTACAAAAAAAACCACCATGTCTACTACCAGCAGCACGAAAACTGCTGTTGTTCCTTCTTCCAATTCATCTCAAACTCATGTTTAATCTCTTCCAAACATCTCTCATCAACTTCCTATCAAATTAAACTCTTCAAATTATTTGTTGTGGCAGGCTCAATTAATGCTACTCCTTCACAGCTATGATCTCGCCGATCATGTAGAAGGTACAGTCGAACCTCCGTCAGCCTTATTATCTGATAATCAACTGAACCTTGATTATCTTCAGTGGTTCTGAAGAGATCAATTAGTGTTAAGTTGGATCATTGGATCCATCTCTAAGGCTTTTCTTCCTCAGATTATCGATTCTCGTACTGCCAAAGAAGCCTGGAAAAAATTGGCTAGCACTTATTCTTCAGGTTCTTGCGCACAAACATGAACCATTAAAGCTCGCTTCTTTAAGCTTTCCAGGGATTCAGCTGAGATGATTTCTCAATATACATAAAAAGCTAAGGCAATGTTTGATCAGTTGAGTGCCTTGAATAGTCCAGTGACAGAATTTGATTTAATTCAAATTATAATTAATGGTTTGGAATCATCTTATCGCCCCTTTGTGCGTTCCTTACAACAATGCCAAGATGACCTTACATATGATAAGATTTATGATCTTATTCTATGTGAGGAAGAAGATATTAAAGCCAATAATGCTATCAAAGATTCAGTCCCACCCACTGCCCTTTACAATTCTTCATCTGCCAATCGTGGTGAACATTTTTCTCCAGGTATAAGAGGAGGTCGATCACCATGAGGAGGATGTAGTTTCCAGGGCGTGGAGGTTGACAGTCTCGCTCTTCGACACCTTCCTTTTCCTCTACTCCAGATTATTCACATCTATAATGTCACAACTGCTTTGGATATGGTCATATTGCTCCCTAGTGTCCAACCCCAAAATCATCATGACCCACAACCCAATCTTCTACTAGACCAGCATCGCACCTTGCTACCAACACTCTCCCTGCCTCTTCCTCATAGCCATGGATTCTGGACTCAGGTGCAACACATCATTTAACGCCTGAATTAGAAAATTTAATAATTCATTCTGATTATCATGGCTTGGATGATGTAAAAGTTGGTAATGGTAATTCCCTCTCTATCTCTTATGTTGGGTCATCTGTTATGGATTCTCACAATCATTATTTTCTTTTTGACAATATTCTCCTTGTTCCACATTCTTGTTGCAATTTATTATCTATTTATGCCTTCATTAATGCTAACAATGTTTCTATGGAATTTTTTCCTGCTCACTTTTTTTCTAAGGATATCCGCATGAAGACAGTTCTACATATAGGGTAGAATTACAACGGATTATACTCCATGTTTTTCCAGCCAACATCACCAAGGGCTATACCACCCACTACATTTCTTGCTTCCTTGTCTGATTGGCATAATATTCTTGGTCATTCGCATCTTCCTACTGTTAGGCATGCTCTTCGTCAGTCAAAAATTTCTTTTATTGATAATAATGTTCACTCTTGTCATGCTTGTAATATAAGAAAGAGTCATAAACTTCCTTTTCATTGTCTGAGACTATTACTTCTCAACCTCTTGAATTAATTTCCTCTGATATTTAGGGACCTGCTCCTATCATTTCCCCTAATGGTTATCGTTACTATGTCCTTTTTTATGATCATTTTAATAAATATTGTTGTTTATTTTTTATGAGAAATAAATCTGAAGTTCTTAGCACTTTCATAAAATTTTGGCACTTTGTTAAAAAAATTTTTGATTGTCTAATTAAATCTTTCCAATCTGATTAGGGAGGCGAATTTCAGGCTCTCACCAAGTACCTCATTGACAATGGCATCTCTCAAAGGATATCATGTTCAAAAACTCCAGAACAAAATGGAGCAATTGAACGAAAATATAAACATCTAACTAAAATGGCTTTTGCCTTATTACATCATTCATATGTTCCTTATAAATATTAGACATATGCTTATGACATTGCTTTATATATCATTAATCACTTTTCCACCCGAGTCTTGCATCACATTTCCCCTTTTCAAAAGCTTTTTAGTTCAGTTCCTCAATATACATCCATGCATACTTTTGGTTGTTTATGTTATCCATGGTTAAGGCCACACAGTAAAAAAAAATTTCTCTAAGATCTCAAAAATATGCCTTCATGGGGTATAGTATGGTTCACAATAGTTACATTTATTTAGATATTAATTCTTTAAAAAATTTTATCTCACGTCATGTTGTGTTTTTTGACTAAGAATTTCCATTTGCCAGTCTACCACAGTCAGCACCTGAGGTCCAATAGTCCATACCTGCAATAATTTCTATTCCTATCCAAAACCCAATCCTCTCTAATCCTTCTCCTAAACCAAACCAATATCTATCTTCACAATCTATTGCATCTCCTATACCAGCACAAACACCTATATCATCTCTTAATCCCACCTCAACCTCATCCATAAAGAATCCTACACCTACTACCTCCTTCTCTCCTTCTTTACATGCTAACACCAAATGCACATCCCCTTCTCCATCATCACCGAACTCCATTCCCAACTCTAATTCTCTAAGCGTATCCTTAGTTGTTGACTTATCCAATTATCCTCTACTTACCAACCCAAGCAAAACACATCCCATGATAACACGTTCTCAAACAAACTCCCTAAAACTAAAAACCCTTGTCACCAGACCTCTCCTCAATATGAACCACACACTTACAACCAAGCCTCCAAATTTATCGAATGGTTAGATGCCATGTCCAAGGAATACAATGCTTTAATCCAGAATCACACTTGGGATCTAGTGCCTCCTCAACCTGGTCAAAATCCCCTCGACACTAAATGGGTTTATCGTATTAAAAGAAAGAAGGATGATTCTATTGAGTGGTACAAGGTAAGGTTAGTTGCCAAAGGATTTCATCAACGACCCGACATTTATTTTAATGAGACCTTCGGTCCTTTTATTCACCCTGCTACAATTCGGTTGATCCTTTCTATTGCAGTATCTTCGGGTTAGACATGTAAACAACTAGACGTCACCAATGCTTTCCTCCATGGAACTCTTGATGAGGATGTTTTTATGTCACAACTGCAAGGTTTTGTAAATCCTCAATTTCCTCAGCATGTTTATAAATTATGGAAGTCCATTTATGGTTTGAAACAAGCACCTCGCCAATGGTTCAAACACCTCACTCATGTGTTACAATCTCTCAGTTTCCAAGGCTCTAAAACTAACACTTCTTTATATTATTATGTCAAGAGAAAAGTGAAAGCTTATTGTTTGCTTTATATTGATGATCTACTGCTCATAGGTAATGATACCACTTTCTTATCTACAATCATTGCCTCTCTTCAATGTCACTTTCCAATCAAAGATCTTGGCTACCTTAATTATTTTCTAAGGTTGGAAGCAACTTAGAGCTCTATTGGTCTTTACCTCACACAGTTCAAGTATATCACTGAATTATTAGAGTGGGCCAACATGTCTAGTGCCAATTCCATTAGCACTCCTGCATGTACAAAGCAATCTTTGGTATCTATGGGCAGTTACTTTGATAATCCTACGTTGTATCACAGCTTAGTGGGTGGCCTCCAATATGTTTGTTTAACTTGACCAGACATTACTTTTTCAGTTAACCATGTTTCTCAATACATGCACAGTACTACACTTGATCATTGGATTGCATTAAAGCGTATCCTATGCTACCTTCGAGGTACTCAACATCATGGGTTATTCATTTAATGATCCAATTTCAATATGATTTCAACATACAATGATGCAAATTGGGGTAGCTCCAAGGATGACCAAAAATCAACTACTAGGTATGCCATCTTTGTTGGTTCAAATTTAATCACATGGGGATCCCGAAAGCAATGCACAACAGCTCGTTCTTCTATCAAAGCTAAGTATAGGGCACTTGCAACCACGGTAACTAAATTACATTGGCTCTTATCACTTATGACTGAGTTACAATTTTCTACTCCATCCACTCTAATTATTTGGTGTGATAATTTAAGTGCCATATACCTTACTAAAACTCCCATCTTTCACTCTCGTTCAAAGTATTTGGAAATTGATTCCATTTTGTGCATGACAATGTTAAAAACAAGGAACTTTCAGTTCGCTATCTTTCCACCAAGGACCAGCTCGTCGATGTTCTTACCAAGAGTCTTGCCAAAGCTTCGTTTCATCACTTCAAGTAGAAGTTATCGGTTCGCCAAGCTCCCCTTCAACTTACAGGAGGCTGATAGGATAATGTAACCTATTACTATTGTATTTGTTTGGAACTTGTGTTTGCATAGAACTCTAACTCTTGTATCCACTCTTATCACTTTACAAGACTTGTGTTGTATATAATTTACTAATGAATTACAGTACTATATGCTGGTTTCCTACTCAATACCTTAACGTCTTTAGTTATTAGTTTGTCACTAAAGTGTTAACGACAATTTTGCATAGATTATCTAAAGTGAAAAAAAATTAAAGGCTTGTAATGCTAAAAGAGCTAAATCACATGTACTTTTCCCTATAAAATTTGCCTATCTTTAAATAATTGTTAAAAAATATTTAATAAAATAATAAAAAAAGAAGTTAATATTTTAAAATATTAAAAATATATAATTGGGAGGTCAAGAGGAGGAGGGATCGAACCCATGACCTCACCTTACAATGTTCTCATTTAATTTAAATAGATAAGAATAATTAAATAATTATATTTAAATAGATAATAATCATAAATTAATTTTGTTTAAATAAATGAGCACTATTCATGAAAAACTTCAAATTAGAGCTAATTAATGTGAACCATAGCTCACATAACAACTATATATCAGCTACCACTTAAAAAATATAGAAGGTGTTTGACATAACTATTGAAGTGCAACTAATAATTATTCAGTTCCTCATAGTATTGATTAGTTTCTTAAAATGGCAGGTAATAGCTATTGTGATATATATATTAGCTACTGATCATATTAACTCAAATTTAAAATTTTTTTGTGAACAATTGCAGTTTATTCAACTATAATTATAATTATTTAAATATAATTATTATTACCTTTGTAAATATAATTATTTAATTATACCTATCTTTATTTTTTTACTCACCATATATTTAGTTAATTTTTTATTTCATTTACATTGTATTAGTTAGTTTTTAATAACTTCTAATGTTATGCAATTTATTGTTATTGTTGTTATTTTTTTTAGAAAATTGTTGTTATTATTAGCATATCTATATATAATCACATGTATTTTTTTAAGGAAAAAAATTATTAAAATAATATTATTAAATAATTATATGAAAAATACAAAAATTTATAATGTTTTTAGGATGATGGCCCTATGATTTTTTTTTTCTATTTAGATGACATCTGATACATCACCGTTGGTATTTTATTGTAAAATTATAAAAGTCGGTAAACAATTCTAAATGATGAGATATGTCTTGTGGTGTCATAGACAACAATAATCATTCAAATCATATAGCTTGTTGCCAATAAGATGTAGAACACGTGATCTAGATTGAGGCATTGGAACTCAAAGATTTCCAGTTCTTTTTCTAGAGGCATAAAAGTCTTAAATTACGTATCCTTGCCTGCATTCACCCACTAATATGTATATGTAAATATATAACGTACAATTTTTTTTAATGGGTCTTTCTGGAAGCTAGGAAAATACAACAATTACAATATTATTTCAATACTGAAACTATCACCAACTATAACGACGACATCAGCTAAACTATTAATGTTTATATATATATATATATATATATATAATTGAAAAGATACTTCTCATTTGGTATCTAAAAAAATAAAAGAAATAAATATAGTATATTCAGCTATATGAATATGAGTAGCTGCTTTTTGACTTTCATTTTAAACTTATATCGATAGCTCTGACCATTATCAAAGCAATGTTGAACTTTTTTTTCTTGGTAAATAAAGCGACGTTGAACTTTAATTATATGAATGTGTTGCTTTCCATTACCTTACCTTGCAACAATTACGTACTGAGCTCATATATATTTTTTATCAAGTTGATTTAGAACTTATAAAGTTTTACAATTTATAATAAAAGTATTCTACATTAAAATAACAATTAAACTATGTGTACTACAATATGTATATATACAATTAAACTATTGTTGCTACATGTTTGAAAAAGAAAATCACAATCCCGGCTTTCCAACGCAATTTTAATTAATTATTGAATCATTCAGCTGACAATTCCACAAGACATCTAAACTATAGTCTCCTGATCCTGATCCAAATTATTAAATAATATGAATAGTGTATACTTATTAGTATAATTGCCATCGTGAAAAGAAAAAATTGATCATTAGTCACTTTTTTTTTTGCAATTTACAAAAGCACTTAAAATCCATTGGATTAATCGTCATTCAATTGAAAACAATTGATGTTGATGCAAGATAAATGAATAATGATCTTATTATTTATTTATAAGTCATTTTTCGATACACATATGTGTTTATATAAATGGGCTTAAAAACTGTTATATATATTAATCCTCATTTGATTATAACTACTGATATATGCTACATGTTATTTATGTATCATTGATTATAATTAAACAAGAATTATGATATATTTTATTTTATTTATATAAATACACATATGTGTATATATATGTGTATATGCATATATATATATTTCTTTTTTTTTAAAGGTCACTTAATTATACTTTTGTTGCAGCTTAGTTGTTAAATTTTAATTTCATTTTTTTTATAACTCAACTTCAGTTTTGTTTCAAAAAATGTTTCCATCTAAAATTTTAGTCTTTCAATTTTATCTTTCTCAATTTAATCCAGATTTACAAAGAATTTTACAAAAAATATTTCTTAACTTTTTTAACTATTATTCATTTATCTTGCACCAACATTAATTGTTTTTAATCCAATGAATTTTAATTGCTTTATCTATTGAATGGTAAGCTTAAAATTGGGTTAAATATTTATTTTCTAAATTGACTGATGAGCAAATTAATTATTTAACATTTTGGATGAGGAAGGGACTATAGAATTTAGATCTGTTGTAAAATTGTCGGTCAAATGATTTTATAATTAATTAAAATTGCGTTGGGAAGCCGGTATTGTGATATATATATATGTTAAACATGCATGCACATCTGCTCAGTATTGTAGATATGACTATAATATATCTATTAATATTAATGATATATTTTTTAAACATGCTCAGTATTTGCGTTGCATTGCAAGTTAAGGAAGAGGAAAGCAGCTCATTCATATAATTAAATTTTTTTTTTTTTTTTTGTGAAACATTCATATAATTAAAGTTGGACGTTGCTCTATTTGGCCCAAAAAAAAGAAGTTCAACGTTGCTTTGATGATGATTTAATAATTAATTAAAATTTCAGTATTTATGTTTATCATGATAAGTCTGATACTAATAGTTTAATAATTATAAAACAAGAATTATTTAAAATTTGTCAAGAAGAATTTAATATTTATTTAGAATATTATAACTATTGTTTCGAATAAATTGTAAGAATAATGAGAAATTGAATTGAGAGCTCAAATTTTAATAATCCATCAAGATTGATTTCATTCAACAATGTTCAAATGAAGTGAACAACCTCGTTGAGCAATTTCATACTAAATGAATACTTGGTGATTTATCAGAAGAACGACAAGCTTTGGCCACTAAAGTAGGTAGGTTCATGAATGAAAAACTAGATGCTATAGAAATGGAAAAAACTCTAAAAGTACCTATGACAGAAAAAAGAGAAAGAAATTAAACAAAAAAGAAAAAAAATGGTCCCTATATTACTAATCCTGCCATTAAGGTAGTAAATATGAACAATTTATATTTAGCTCAAGACCTTAGAAAATCATTAGATTCGCTCGATGATGCTGAAATAATTAAGAAATTCTAGATTTCACCTTTCTTAATTCTTGAGTAACTTTTTGATTTCGCCTGGTGGGAGCAGACTTACCCTTAGTAATATCAGAGCCGTGAAAAAAAAGGTAAGAGAAGGAAATTCTTAGATTTTTTGTAATTTTCGACTAAATATAAAAAGATAAAGTTGAAGGACTAAAAATTTTGGATGGTACCCTTGTTGAAACAAAATTAAAGTTTGATTATCAAAAGAAAACAAATTAAAATTTAATAACTAAAATGTAACAAAAGTATAGTTGGATGACCTTGAAAATATTTAACCCGAAGTCATTTTTTATCTGTAAGAAGCTCAATAACATAAAAAGGGTAAACGAAAGAATGAATGAAGTTGAAATTAAAGGAAAGTGGAAACTAAAGGATGTGGCAAAACTAAAAATATAAAAGATGAAAGGACAATAAACTAAAGAAAAAGAAATATACAGAATACGAGGAAAGAAAATTTGGAGGTCAATGTGTTTGTTGTTGAGTATACCACATGTCAAAATTATAAAATGTCAAAATGTGGTTCTGAACTTTATTATCTTCATATAAATTTCTAGATCATCTTATAATAATATATAGGAATATCACTACTAATCATACAAAATTTTCAATAATAAATAACTCATTTTCCATTTCATTATACTTAAAATTCTAAAAAAAAAAATCATATACTCATTAGTAAAATGAAAAAAATATAATTATTAATAATTATATTTATTAGTTTATGAAATCTTATACTTTCATTAGCATTTTCAAGATAATATAATGACTTACTAGGACCAAGGGTGCTCGGTTGGATTCGAAAGATAATGCAACGACCAACATCTTTCTAGAGCAATCAGACATAAATATCCGAACAATATTCTGAGGTGGCTCTCGATATCCTATACCATCTTCCAAGCTCAAAATCCAAGCCCAACACTCCAAAGTCCATGAGGAGCTACAAATCTATATGGAGAAAGAAAATATATTTCTTTCTTAATAAGGAGAACTAACCCTACAAGGACAAAGATAGAAGTCCAACTTCAACCAGGTTTGAGCTATTCATCTATGTGCATACCTCTTGTACTCTCTCATATGTATTCATTCTTAATATTCTCAATATTCTCTACATTTTATACATTCTTTACATATTCAATAAACACAATACTAGTTTAAGCATTAGAGTTTTTGAGGGGAAAATTCTATGAGTTCACCTAACTCTTTTCGTGCATGAAGGTTCTAATAGAGTATAGATAGGTATAAAAATGTTTTATGTTGTATTTCACTCTTGGTATATAGCTTTTGTAACAATTTAATTGAATATAATATATATATAGAGGGTGTGCCTCATACTGAGGTATTGGAAGATGACCCTTTTTTTTGGTATCAGAGCAATACTACTAAAAAAAAAAATACTACTATCAATCATGACTTCTTCTAGTTCATCCTATTCTCTTTCTTCTTCCTCCTCTCCTTCTATTTTTTCATCTTCCATAATGACCACAACAACAACTATAAATAATACAATTTCTTTATCTCTTTCTTCCTCTACAACTTTTTTCAATATTAACAATATCAAAAATCATATTTCTAAAGTCCTTGATTTCTCAAATTATCTTGTCTGGAAGACCTTATTTGTTAATATCCTTCATTGTTATAAGTTTACAATCATGTTGATGGTTCTTCATCCTGTCCTTCACCAACACTCATAGATTCAAATGTAATTGTCTCAGCTAATCCAACATATCTTCTATGGAAATAAGTCAATTATGTTGTTATCTTTTGGCTACACACCGTAATTTCTTCTGAAATTCTTAAATAGGTACTACAACTTGGTTAACCTTTAACTGGTTATGAAATATAGTTTTCAATTGAGACTCTTTTTCATGATTATGTTAATGAAAAGTATCTTCAACTAAAACTTAGTTTCAATCAAGCATCAAAAGACAACCACTCGATGGTGGATTACTTGAATCATGTGAATTCTATATCAAATTCTCTTTCTCCTATTAGTCAAGCCATTGATGAAAGTAATATTATTCTTCAAATACTTATTGGTTTCCCTCCCGAATATTCTAATGTTGTTACAGTGATGTTTGTAAGAAAGCCTCTTCCAACTTTCATTGATCTATGTTCATTTTTGTTAGCTTATGAAAGTTGAATCCAGGAGAATAAAAGTATGAATTATGTTGATAATTCACAGGCTTTTATTGTATCAAGGGGTAGAGGTAATTATAATCATGGTGGCTAGTGAGGTAGTACTTCACAGGGTGGAAGATAAGGGGGTGGAGAAATAATTATTCTGGGGGAAGGGATCAAAGTTATAGAAGCAATTATCGACCTTCCTTTCATTCAGGTGGTTGTGGAAATTATGGATTATATTCTTATGGTAGAAATAATTTTTCTAATTTTTCTACATGACAACCATGGACTATTACATCTTAAATGCCTTATGGTTTTTCACATCCTCATTCGGCCATCTCAATATTGGGTGAAACTCCTGTCCAGTGTCAATTATTCAATGGTTTTTATCATGTAGTAAAGAATTATCCTCGTTATTCCTTCCTCTCTAATCCCAATGGCGCTTAGTAACTTCTGGTGGATAGGCATATGCTGGAATACATCTCTAGGATCAAAATTCTTCAGTTTTGACATGGCTTGTTGATATTAGTTCAACTCACCATATGACTGATTCCATAGGTAATCTAAATTCATTCTCCCCATACACTAATTTTGACATTATTAAAATTAGGAATGGTTATCAACTTCCTCTAACTCGTATTGGACAAAAGGTGATTATAGGCTTGAATTCAAAATTTTTACTAAAAAATGTTCTTGTTATTCCTTCTATAACTCAAAATCTTATTTCTATTCATCATTTTACAAGTGATAATAGGTGTGATATCACTTTTAACTCTTCTAGTTTATTTATGAAAGAACCGATAACACATAAATTCTTTACTATTACAGTAGTCGGGTCCTCTCTATCTGTTGTCTAATAGTTCAGAAAATGCTACGTCACCTCAAGCTTTCCTTACATCAAAAGTTCCTTCAATGTTATGGCATAGGTAATTGGGTCATCCAGGGTCTTCTATTTTGTTAAAGTTTCTCTGTGATAATTCAACTATCTATTCTATTTAAAATTTAGATTTTAATTGTAACATCCCTCCCTTCCAATACCACCACATAACATCCTATTGTCATGACAGTACCGTTAGAGAGTAGTGCTACCTACATGGTTAATCTCAATATACTATCAACATGATATCTCTTGAATATGTAAATGACATAATTATATATAGCCACAATAGCTAACTCTCATAAAATTTATACGATGGCAAGTAGTATTTTATATCTTAACTTAAAATAAATGTATTCATGGTAGGTAAGGTGTCTTGTCACCTGAGCATTAAACAACCTTAATACAGTACATGAGTAGGGGTTATATAAAAATACAAGTAAAAAGAAATACACATAAGTACTTTGATAACCCTTTCTCAATAGCACCTCCCTCAGAGCGTGCTAAGTGTGCTTCATCCTCTATCACATCATAGGCCATAGTAGGACTCAACCCATCTCTATAAATAAACAAAAAGATATGTCAATCAAAATCCAAAAGGGAAATAAGCTAGGCCATAAGCAAAAAGACAAAAGTTGATCTCATCATAGCCAAACTCATATCCAGGCCAGAGAGACCTGAACTCTAGTGCTAGTGTTATAAGTCACTCGAATAATGGTACACACAGAATCCATATACTCATCTCTAATAGCTGAAATACCAACATCCACTCCAATCGACTCTATAGTAACCCTGAAAGAAAATTTAGCATATGTGTCATAACAAATGACATACTTCACCTGCGTCTCTAACTTAGAAACCTCATAAGTCATGGTGGTCCACTGCACTACTATCTGAAAGTCTCTAGCTATACAACTTAAAATATATGGCCTAAACTGAAAATATACAAGAAAGCGAGTGTGAGTAATTTCGTACGGAAATTACCTAATGAGTAACTAAAGAACAATATAACGAGAATACTGAAAATAGAATCGATAATGAGTACAAAAATAATAACAGTAGAAGAATCATGCAAAATTAAATTCGCAACTTGAAAGAATTGGATGAAACATTATTTTATTTAATATCCATTGTTAGAATATTTATTCCTTTATTTTTCTTAAGATTTCAGAAATTATAATTTTCAGCGTATTTTCATAAATTGTAAATATGAGCATTAGAGCACAATACTCATGTCTAGATATATTTAACTTTTGCCTTGTATATCACATACTAGACATGACAAAAAAATAAATATACTGTATTTTTGAAAATACAAATTTGTAGTTAACTCTTTCTTAGAGCAAAAATAATTGCGTAGCTCCTTCTCAGAGAAAATTTAAAATAACAGTTCTTTCTCAAAGCAAAATGAAATATAACTCCTTCTCGGAGCATAATAACTTATAAATTCAATATGCATACTTGTTAACCACATAAATTCGCCCCAGAGGCATAATGAATTTATGCACTGTCCCCAAGACAGTTATTATTTATTGGCCATTATAATCAACTCATATCATAACAGTCTTATACAAAAAACTATAATTAAAACCTTAGACAAAACTCATCATTACTCTGAGACAACACTGAACATGACAGTCACAACATAAAAATGTTGGTAGTCAAATATCATAGTTTAATAATAGAAATATACTCTATTAAACTCATACAAATGTGCTCTCAACTGCTAATTATAAAATTTCTCTAATTCATAAAATATTAGCTCGAGAATGAGCATTTTGCTAGTAAATTCTTTATGATATTTGTTTTATATTTGAGTAGCATTCTTAGCATACCCAAAAATAAATATATCAAAGTTCATTTGCATTCTCAAGAAATATATATCAAAATTGAATTCTTAAGCAATAGGTTTAAGAAAATTAAGGAAACATTGAAAATATTATGCTATTATTTATTTATTTATTTATTTTTCACAAATTAACATCTAAACTTATTCTTAGTTTAGATACATATCAAAAATATTTTTCTCAAATATTTCCCTTCAATGTTATTTAAATAAAATGCACATGTATGTGTAATTTAGCTGCAAGACTTATTCCTTTTTAAATAAAATAAGATGTAGCTTAATAAGAAAATACACTTTAATTTCTCAAACTTTAACTCAAGACTTAAATTTCACATTTTGTTAAGAATTAAATTTTTATCAAAGACTATATTTATGTATTAAGATTTTAATTCAGAAAAATTCTTAACAACTTAAACTTCACTTTAATTATAAATAGGTTATTACCAGAACACAACTCTAAAACTATAGCTTGTTTGGTTCTTTTATATAAAAATATACAAGGATATGGTCAAACCAATTATAATAAAAAAAAATAGAACAATTAATCTTTAACTTAAAATCAATTTAAGGTTGAGAAATGCATCACCAATCTTGCAAAACTCGCGGTTCAACAATCGATCAACCCAACAACCACAAGAAAGCCATTTCAGTTAAGTTTTGCTACATTTAATAAGTTCATAAGATTCCAACATATTCATACATATCTTGGGAAACTTTCTTATTTCAATAGATGAATGCTTCAGCAGCAAAAGCATGTTTCTTTTTTTATGTATTATCTTTTATTTCCTTTTTCTCTTACAAGGCATTGCAAATAAATTGTTTAAGCAACAAATTCTGCACTTTCAACAAACAAAATTCTGCACTCGCAATTCACAGAATTCTGTACATTAAACTCATAAAATTTTGCACTTTAAAGTTACAAAATCTTCACTTTAAACCCACAGAGTTTTGTACTTTAAACCCACAGAATTTTGCACTTTAAATTACATGTAAAAAACAATGAATTGTTTACAAAAATTCAGGATTCATGGTGATTTAAGAAGATTTATCTTAACATGTATCAAAAGGACCATCCAACCAAATTCAGGGCTACCTAGGAATTGAATTTTGGCATCAACTCCATCATAATACAATAGCGCTTTTATTTGACAACGAAGTTAAGGGATCTTGACGGTTTAAAACAGACCTCTTAACATATTTTTAAAAGTAGATTATGCAACTATACCCAAAGGATATAACACTGAGAATAACAAATTTCTAGCTATTCTAGAAATGCAAATTCAACAAGAAATGGACCGTTAGAAGAATATTGAACTCACTTAAAATAAATTGATCCCAAACAATCAAACACCATAAAAGAGATCAATACCAAAACACAAGGTTTCAAGAGGCCATCAAGAATTTAAACTCAACAACATCTCAGCCTAAACATAGTAGTACCCGATGGTTTAGTATGCTTTCAAAGCAAATGTTGTAGCCAAACCGAAAGAATTTACATGCATAAACAACATGACTCAAACCATTTGACATTTAAAGTTCAACAAAGCAAAATGAGACAAAATTCAATGCTGAACCAAAGCAATTGAGCGAAACTTAACATTTGGACATCACAAGAATGATCAGCACCAAAAACTTAAGAATGCAACAGAATCAAGAATCAAAATTTGTAACAAAGGTTCAGTGAAAACTACTCATGTTCAAAGGTTACCTTCTCTTTATCCTTTCGCTGCATTGACAGACTCTATTATGGGGCCATAAGTAGCTCCAAATTATCATTTACAAAGACTTTCTTAATTCTATCTCAAACTCAACATTTACAACATATAAATTTCAAGAATTCTGTATCAAAACTTCTATGCATATAACTTTATTACAGTCTCATTTACATTCAACATTAATCTTTCAATTCTTCAAATGATTCTTACCTTAATGACTTCTTGATTTACCTGAAACTCAACCCAACTCAAAGCTCTTGTTATATATTTTTTTAATCTCTTTGCTGAACTAGCTCACTTGATCTTGACTTCCAAAGTACTTGGATTCTGATTCTTGCTTCTAGAGAAGAAATAAAGTCTTGAAATTCATCTCCATCCACATGCAAGATAACTTGCCTCCTATTCTACTCTCTCTCACGCTCTTCTCTTCTTCATATAGAGAAGAGTTTTTTTTTTTTTTTTATAACAAATGTCTAAGTATAAGGTGAAACTCACATGCATCTGGACACCTCATCATAATACACCCAAATATGCTTTATTTAATCCTTATTATTATTATTATTATCATTATTTATTTATTTACAAAGAGACATGTGTCCATTTGCATGCAATTCTCTTGACACCTCATGTACTCTTTGCACATACACCCTTACTTCTTTCCTCCTACTTCAATTTTACCCTTCTTAAATCCTAATTTCCTTTCAATTGTACCCTTCTCACCTTTATTTCTTATAAATTAAGCCCTCTTGTTGATCAATTCCTTCAATTTAGGATTGAATTAATTACTTTATTAATCATTTAAAAATAATAAATCTTTAATTTAGCATGCCTGGGGATATAGATATGACATTAATTGTAATGCTTGTCAACTTGTCAAGCATATTAAACTCTCTTTTTCTGATTAAAAAAATAGTGCTACTTGTCCTCTTTCTATTATTCATTATGATGTTTGGCAATCACTTACGCTTTCCTTTTCTGGGTATTGATATTATGTATTTTTTTTTTATGGATATTCTAAATATTTTATCGACTTTACCCTATGAGAAATAAAAGTGAAGTTTTTGATAAATTTGTCCACTTTAAAAGGGAAGTTCAAAACCAATTTTCCATGATAATAAAATAATTCTAGTGTGAGGGGGGGGGGGGGGGGGGGGGGGTGAGGGGTTAAGTTTATGAATGCCAAGTTTCAAAATTTGTTTCAAGAAAGTGAAATTATAACACGAATTTCATGCCCCCAAACACCTCAACAAAATGGAATGGCTGAGCGTATATATAGAACATTATTAAATACAATGAGGGCGATGTTGATTCAAGCCAATTTATCTTATCAGTTTTGGGTGGAAGCTTTTGGTGTAATTGTTTATCTTCTAAATAGAATTCCACATGCTTTTATTAGCTTTAATGTTCCTTTTGAGTTCTTGTTTTGTAGAAATGCATATGTTGTAGGAATTTGAGTGTTTGGATGCTTGTGTTATGCTTATAATACCAGTCCCATTCCACATAAACTAGCTACACGTGCCAGAAGATGTATATTTGTCAGTTATGGTGTTAATATGAAAGGTTATTAATGTTATGACCTAGATGATGGGAAAGCATACCATCCAGCCATGTAACTTTTGTTGAAGATGAGTTCTTTTATCACGTACCTATCCATGCTGATTTAAAAGAATCCACTTCAAAGACAAGACTTGGTTATTTTTCTAATCCCACGAGTTTGGATGTTTCACTTTAAGTTAAACTCCCAACCTTACCATAAAAAGATTCTTTATCCTCCTCACTCTGTCCTTTATCACCACAAAGATCAATCGTAAACATCTTTATCTTTCAGTCCTTTAACCTCAGGTCACTCTCAAAATTAGCTATCATCTATTGTTGACTGTACAATGTCACCTATTTTACTTGCACATGAACTATTATGTGCATCTTCCTTGGCCCAACAAAATATAAATGTTCATCCTATGGTCACTCGAACAAAAGATGGTACCTATAAGCCAAAATAAATTCAATCTTTTTTATTGACCTCAACTACCATAAACTCGAAGCTAAATATCTTTGAACCTAAGACTTTCAATTCTGTAATTAAACACCAATGTTGGAAACAAGCCATGGATGAGGAATATGCAGCTTTAATTTTAAATAACATCTTAACTTTAGTACCACCACCATCAACAACTAATGTGATTGGATGCTAATGGGGTTTATAAGGTGAAGCAAAAAACTGATGGGTCTATAGAAAGACATAAGGCTTGGCTAGTTGCATAGGGTTTTGATCAAAGGCCTGGAGTTGATTATGATGAGACCTTTAGTCAAGTTGTCAAGCTGTCAAGCAAGTAACCATTTGGATGTATTTTCAATGACAATTAGTAATGGATGGGTTGTTCATCAACTTGATGCAAATAATGCTTTTCTTTATAGAGCATTTGCAAAAATAGCTTTTATATGACAACCTCAAGGCTATGTTAATCGTACATGTCAGAATTATGTTTGTATACTCAATCGTGCACTGTATGGCTTAAAACAGGCACCGTGGGCTTGGTTTAATCGATTCATAAATTTCTTAAGCAAACTTGGTTTTCAAGAAAGTAAGTCCAATTATTCTATGTTTTTATATTCATCTTCAATTGGTATGGCTATTCTTTTGTTGTATGTTGATGATATCATCATTACTGCCTTTACTCCTTTTTTATTGGATTCCTTACTTTGTTCCTTGAAGAATGAATTTTGAATGACAGATTTCGAAAAACTTCATTAGTTCTTGGGTATTACGATTAAAGAAATGCATGATGGCTTATTTTTATGTCAATAAAAATATGCTATGGATTTACTAGAGAGAGTAAGTATGTTATCATGTGAGCCTATTACCACTCCTCTTCCAAGTCGGCCTTTGCTTTCCACTTCTGATGCATTTTTTTCTGAAACCAAGTTGTATCACAATATAGTTAGTGAATTACAATATTTAACCTTTACTAGGCCTAACTTGAGTTTTTCTATTAATTTTGTTTGCCAATTTATGCACAATCCAAAAGAATCTTATTGGCAATTGGTCAAGAGAATTCTACGTTATGCTAAAGCTACTGTGGCATATAGTTTGCCAATTTCTCAGTCGTCTTTGGATCATTGATGTGTGTAATATTTACATATTTTATGAGTTGAATTTTAATGATTTTTGAATTAATAAATAATGTTGTTTGGGTTGAATTTAAGTTTAAATAGGAATGGTATTAGTATTAGTATTTAATTAAGATTTTATTGTTTAAAGCATATTTTAAGAAGTTTTGTTTAATATTAATTTATTTTCCCTTTTTGTAGTAAAGTCTAAAGAGGAAATCCAAGAAGAGTGAGGATTTGTGTCAACACAACATGCAACATGGCTTGTTAAACCGTGTCGAGCAGGGAATTGAGCAAAGTGGAAGTGATATGCTTTCATCAAGCCATGTGCAATACCATGTGGTTATCTTCCATGCTAAAAAAAAAGAAAGCAATTCAACACAACCTATGACATGACATGACATGACCAAACCCGTGTAATCATTTGGAAACTCAACAAGCAACGTGAAACAACACTCAACATGGTTTGTTAAAGCCATGTTGAAATTAAATGTTTTCCTACCTTAGAAGGGAAAGAGAATTCAAGGGCAAAAAGTGTTAGTGATATGCACTAGGTCAATTGTGTAATGGCCAAGTTTTGACTTTGTCATATTTCTATTAATAAAGAGGCATTTTATTATTATTGGCTAATTCTAGTATTATCCTTGTTTAGTTAATTCTACCTACAATAATTAAGTATGTGACTTGACAGTAAAACTCTTAGGTGATACTTGAATTCTAATATAAATATCCCTAGTCAGTTATTGTTGTGGGAACAACAATGAATAAAGACTAGTATGAGTTTGATTGATGATTATGTTTTACTAATAATGTATATGGGATATTGAGTCAAACTCATAGGTATATACTTAGACAAATGATGTACTAGATCAACCCACTATGAGAATACGACATGGAAAATTGTCATAAGTAATTCTCATCACAATAGTATTATCTGAGTCCTTTGACCTGAAATCACCATGGTTTCCTGCATGATAAGTTCTGTATTTTGACACATCCTTACATCATCTTTAACAAGATGGTAAAGCAGGTTGTGGTTGGATATAGAATAAGTTATGTGAGAAATATGAGTGATTAAGATGGAATTTGTCCCTCAGTTATTTTGAGAAGATATTTATGGGTCCCTCGATGAGTTAGACTGAAGAGAAATGCATGGCCATACTGGAATGCATTGATAAAGAGTTATCAATATCATATAAAGAGTTATCAGTATCAGTTTACTTGGGATCGAGAAACAATACAATTGAACAATATAAGGATGACATAATCCACACCTTATGTTCAATAAAGATATCACGTGACAAAAGGACTATAGTACATACTGTGTATTAGGTTTTGTTGGATTATCGGCCTTCACATCACTTGGGTAGTCATAATGTCTTGGTAGAGACCAATTATGACTTGTAGGCTAAAATTGAAATTTTAGGCCTACTGCCAACATTGTGTGAACCTACAGGGTCGCACACTTTGAACAAGCCCAAAGCAAACATGGGTTAATTAGCCCAATATTTATCTCTATGTAAATTTAAATAAATAAGCAAATAAATAAATATATATTTGTATTAATATTTATTTATTTCCTAATTTATTTAAGGTAATAGTTATCTAAATAAATTAGGAGACAATTCTAATTTTGGAAATAGAATTAAAGTGGAAAAATAAGTTTAAACTTACAGAAGAGATATATGAACCCCTAGAAAGGATGACTATATATATATATATATATATATAT
>CATIWM010506904.1:0-15141 GCA_949671775.1 Mallotus repandus
GATAAACTATATATATATATATATATATATATATATATATATATATATATATACTTGGTTTTTGGTTGGTTCTTGGTTTTAACCGTATTTTTTAAATCTTTAAAAATTTAAATTGAAATTGATTTAGTTTGGTTCGGTTCAGTTCGATTCAGATTTTAATCCGATTCGGTTTTTGCACACCCCTATTTTTATATGTGCCATCGTAGGATTAGCACCTAATGGAGGCGGCTTGGCATCTAAGATGGGTTAAATATATGGTGGATACCCAACTTTGCACTTATTTCATTTTGAGTACTAATGTTTAATTGATTTCTTTTCAAGTACCCAACTTTAATTTAATCTCATCCGTCAGTGACCTGGTGGCGTGATGATGACATGGCAGCCAACAATAAAATATTCAGGGAATCTTCACAACGTCACCCATGTCTAGTCATCAATTTTTAAGGGTTAATTGCAATGGTGGTCACCCAACTTTGATTTTGTTTCTTTTTTATCACCTAACTTTAATTTTGTATCAAAAAAGGTACTGTTACAAATTTGTAGTCTTCTGAATTTCTCTTAAAAATCATTTTAATCTCTCAATCTCCTTATCTTTTCAATTTAGTCCAAAAATTATAAAAAGTTTTAAAGTTTACTTCTCCTTAGCTATGACACCACTCAGGATGAGTCTGCTCTTACTAGGTAGAATCAAAATAAGTTTCAATTTTTTTCTTATTTTCTATAAATGTATAGAAATATGGACTTATTTGCAAAAAAAAAAAAAAAAAAAAAAAACTTTAATTCTGCATTAAAATAGTAATTATGGATTATTTAGGGACCATAAAAAATTTTAAATGATTGCTATAAAATTAAATAGAAGTTTAGTATCTAAAAAGACATAAATTAAAAGAATTGGTAACCAAATTGAAACAAAGATAAAGTTCAGTACCCTCCGGTGAATTAGGTGCTAAAAATTTATGACTAGGCATAGGTGGTGTGACGAATATTACCTGAATATTCTATTACTGGCTGCCACATCATCATCGAGTCACTAGGTCACTGGCGGATGAGACTAAATCAAAGTTGGGTACTGAAAAAGAAATCGATTAAACTTTAGTACTCAAAATGAAATAAGTGCAAAGCTGAGTACCCACCCATTTATTAAACCCCATCTAAGACTACTACCTTCCAAAGCTCTTGAGATCTCAAATGAAATCTCAATTGGACAACCCATATGTGAAAAACTTACCATTAAAAACAGGGATTGAAGGGACAGAAATGTTTGAAGAAGACATTGTCAAAAGACAAAACAAATCACTCACAGCTCTCAGGTGTTTAGTCTTTAAACTCACCTGTGTTTAACACTCAACACTCTCACAAACACTTTGTAACCTCACAGCCTAAAGGACACAACTCTGATACCACTATTGAGATCAAATGAGAGCAGCTTCTGCAATTTCAAGTAGAAGTAAAACAAGATTGCTAAGCTTCAAGAAGAGAAAATAACAGAGTTTGAGTAGTTTTTGCAAAGTAGCAGAGTTGTAATTTTTATGAACCTACACACGTTGCTTCCATTTACTTTTATATATAAAGTTTTCAAAATAAAAGTCATCATTACATTCAAAGTTATAACACTTCTGATTAGACAGCGATGGAAGATTTGATTTACTTTTAAGGGACATATATCCCAAAATTATGGACCTAACTTTGACTGATTACAAACCAACGACTTTGGTTCCTTTTGAACTGCATACAAAATGAACAAAATTAGTTGCAAAAAGTTTTCAAATTAAACTGCAGTTGCTGCTAACTTCCTTGAGACTGAAACACTATCCTATTAGATTTCCTTCCGCTTCTTGATCTCCAATCAAAATCTCACAGGCTTCAACACTTTTCATGTGAACGTTTAAAAGTACTTGAGATCAAATTACAATAATGTGAATTGGCTTTGTGAAATGTGAGAACAGTTTTCTTTTGAAGGTCAATGACGGAATGGTCTAAAGGCTATTTCTCTTTAAGGCATTCTAAGATACAAAGTTTGAATCCTGTTACAGTGATATACAAATTGCAGGCTAGTTAAAAGTCATTTTTTGGGAGCTTTTATCTGCTGCTTTTTACTCGGAAACTGGAGTTTAACCCGCCCTTTATTACTCAGCTTAACTCCACCGTGGTGACGAAGAATTTTCCACCAATGCTTGTCGTGATCGGAATGCTGGGTTCCACCTTTTGATAGCTTTGATTTCTTTGAGTGCCTCGCATGCCTCATCAACCCTTTCACCAGTGCCTGGAATTGTCCAACCTGATTCTTCCTGACAGCTGATTTTTTTCTCACTTTCGCAACTGCTTGTTTCTCATAAAACTTTTGTTTGTCTTTGTGGTTTAAAATCTTGTGCATGTTCTTCCACATTGATGTGGTGTTGGCCTTCCCTTTACTATCACTATGACTATCATCCTTGTCAGTGTTTGTTTGTTGATGGTGGTGATGGTGGTGGTGGTGGTGGTGGTGATGGAATATTAGTCTTAACTTATTCTTCAACCTGCTCAGCCGTCCAATTGTTTTGTCAGGGCTTGATCTGAATATTTTTCTATGACCTGCAGCCTTACCTGAAGTACCTATATCTGCATTTTTATAACTTCCTGATGAGCTAAAGGGAGAAGACGAGTCACTGCTCCTGCCATAATATATACTACTTTCAGATGCCACTTGTGAAAGCCTCCTTGACATGTCACTGCCGTTGGTGCTGCTTTGGGTTTCTGATTCTGGCTGGCTTGTCATGCTGTAGGAATTGGTAGAACTCGACGCGGGAGTGTGATCTGTTTCCTGCTGATCATAGTCCAATGTCTTCTGCTGCTGCAGACCCACATAAGACCTCTTGGTAATCCCTCTCTTCGTATTTACCGGGTTATTGCTCTTACGCAAACGTGGGGACTTGTAATCTAGCAGCATCGGTTTGACAAGCAGCCTCTTCACTGAATCATGGAGGGAACTACTGCCTTGAGTTTTCTGATTATGTTGCTTCTTCTTCTTCTTCATTTTAAAGGTATGGCTGTGACGATTTATTATGCCATCATCCTGACTCGGAGGGATCCGCAAGCCATGAACATACTGATATATCAAAGATTCATTAGCCTGACTTGGTACTCCACTTGCTGGCTTGACTCTTTCTGAAGTGAAATTCATGTTGTGACTCTGGCCTGGGTACTGTAATTCGACTGCCTGCGCAACCTTGGCATTACAAGTATTTTTATTCTCAGGAGTAGGAAGCCTTTTATTCTTCCCAGACATCCGAAATCTGTTGCTAGTCTCACCAGTCTGACCGTATTCGCTCATTGTGGTTTCTCCCACTTTTGGATGAGGAGTACTAGTAACTTCTATTGGATTCAAAATACCTGCAGAAGAAATCTGCAAAGCTAAAATGCTAGATTCAATAAGTTCAATTGAATTGGACACTTGTTTAAAGAAGTCAGATTCCATTTTACTCGTCGCTGGTTTCAGAGCACCCGACAGGGTTACTGCTTGTCCAGCAACAACTCCATGTTCATCTGTGTAGTTGCCATCTTCGTTTCGTGGCTTCACATTCATTTGCTGACAGACTCTACAGCGTTTCATTCTGCTGGTTCGAGGTTTAATATTTTGCGACGAAATGCTGAGTTTAGATCGTTCGGAAACTGCCTGCAGCGGCCAAGACTTGATAAATAATGGCTCATGATCTGATTTGCATGAACTTTGGACATGAGAATCAGACTGAATTTTAGTGGTCGGAGCCTTGGATGATATAGGAGGCTTCAAATTTGCTATAGATTTGGAAGAACATGGTGTGTCCAATTGTTTTGTAGTTATCATCTGGGTAAACGAAACAAGGCTGTCTTAAGAGCCCATAAAATTTTCAAATCTAGATCAATGTAAGAAAAACAGATGCCTAATTTCTGAATCAAACTGTCATTCGGAGAGAGACATAGCCCCTGCTTTTAATAAATAATACTGGAAGAGTCTACAGAATTGTGAGATTTCTTAAGTGCCAACTCGAGTCATGCCAATTCAAAAAGAAAAGGAAAAAAACAAAAAACCAACCTTGGAATGAGTGTGTAAAAAGTTGTCTCTGGCCGCATCTAACAGGTTCTTGAAAAGGAGGAGTGCACTCTCATCCATCTGCACACCACAGAAAAATAACAATGTTGATAATTATGAAATAGAAATGAAAACCAAATCTTGAGAATAAACTGAAAATGAAAAGGGTTTACATCTCCACATGTTTGTTGGAGAAGACCATACAATTTTCTCAAGGCAAGTAGAACCCTCTTCAATTCTTCTTCTTCTTCTTCTTTTTCTTTTTCTTTCATTTCCATTTCGTTTTTGGTGCAGTTGCAGTGGGTTATTATTACTGTAACCGTTTAGTTACAAATTATATTGGCAGTTTCAAAGAAAGTTTGGTCTTTTTTTGTAACATAACTACGTTTGTTAATAACTTACTTTTTTTTTTTCCTACTGCAGATCACTAGGGGAAAAAAAAAGAAATTTCTTAGATATTTCATCATACTGTACCCAATGGTCAAATTTGTAATGTATATATACATATTGTATTTTTATTGGTCAAATATAAAATACGATAAGATGTAATATTTTAAGTTCAGACAAGAATTTTCTTTAAGAAATAATAAAAATTTCTCTACGCTAATCTTCACTTGTCACGGACTTTTGGGTTTTTTATAATTAATTAATTATTTATTGATGGGTTCAATTGTACTTGTTGATAGTGAAGAAGGTGCAACAGGTCCATTTGCAAAACTATTGTAAAAGTATGCACTTTGTTTTTATAGTTAAGGCTCAGGTTTTTTACAGTTATCAGCGTTATGCTTGATAGTTTACAATTCAACCAGTAGTAAGCTGATGTTATGTCATTTGGAAAATCCTGTAGAAGTCTTTTTGTTCTGCTTTTAAATACCCTGTCTGTTTGTATATAAAACAAAAATAATAACACCCGAATCAGGTGGAGATGAGGTGTAACCGTGACTCATTCCTAAAGAAATCATATGACTATTTTTTCTTATGTATAAATTGATTTTACATGTAAGTCTATGACTTGTTGAGGATTGAAGATTTCAGGCCATAAATGTGGCAGAACAAGAAAGTTTCAGGCTTGAGGAGATTGCATCAATGAATTAATTACATGCTAAAACTTTCTGTTTTCAAAGATTATGCAAAACTTCAAGTCTTTTAGAATGAGGTAAAATTTCTATTGCTGGAATAAGACCCTTTGACACAAATTGTTGACAAAATCTTTGAATTAGCACCATATACAGACACAGGACTCAGTTGCAAGAAACAATTACAGATATCATCATTAAGCTATAGCACATAGCAGTACATTAACAATGAAATCTAAATGCTTAGCACCACTTGTATTCGACATCAAACTAGGCAAGAACAGCTAGAAAACAATTTGACCAAGCATGCCTTGCCTTGATGGTGCTTAGGTCAGATGCACAACCTCAGAGTAAAGCAGATCCTGGACCGAAATGGGACGACAGATGTCTGACAAGGCCTGGCCAGACCATACCGCATCAGCAAGAAAAGAGTACACTCTTTGTGAAGGATTATAGAAATCCCACCAGACAAAACCTGAAGGCTGATTGCAGGCCAACTCCATCGAAAGACAACCGACCATAACGCCATGCAAGCCAAGCCCACAGCAAGCATTTTTTGCATCTTCAAAACCTGCATCATGGACAGAGAGACACAAGTAATTACGAACTCTTGACACTCTAGTAGCACTTATTCACAGTGCAAAAATTATGCAGACATCTCATTCCAAAGACCACACAAAGCAAAAATTTAATAGAGACAATGCTCAGAGTCCACCAACATAGAGTGATATCAATTTCATTCCTACATACATAATATGAATCATTTTGAAACATAACAAAACCATTCCCACATATCAATGATCATTCCTATTCTAAGGAACAAGCCAGTTATATGGATACAGTGCAGATTTAATAAAAAGACAGGACTTTGACATTCATTCTGCTGAGTTGGATCTTGCAGCAGGATAGCTTTCAGAACACGTAAACTTCAAAACAAGTCTGCACCTATCTGATTTTCTGATCAAACTTACTTAAGGCTACTTAAAAATAATGATGGAAAAGATTTCATACCAAAATGTAATGGGTTGTCTATAATCTCCATAATTCCTTGGTACACATCACAGAAAATGATGTGAGCATCAGGGTAGGCTGAATTGAGCTCAGTGATGTGCTCCTCTAACATTATGTTGTATTGTATAACCAGTTTGTTTATCGCTTCCACACAACCCCTTCCATCATTTGCAGCTGCATATTTCCAGTCCCACACAATACGTGGTGTGCATCCCAGAGGCAATACTCCCATACATATGATCTTTTTAACATTTGCATCATAAAGGCTCCTTATAGCATGAACCATCTGATTGACCAGAATATGAGCAAATTCTTGGCCGCTGTACTTGAGCATTATGCCGGAAGAATTGCCGAGGAATAGGTCAACATAGTCGTCTCTTCCAAAAGAGAGGTAAAATATGGAGGATCTGATCAAATGTTTGGCAGTTCCCTCCCCAAGCTGGAGCTGTAACAACTGAAATGTTTCAAACACTTGGCGTAGTTGTTGGCTAAGGGACTGATGGCTCTGGCTATCAGGTTTCATGATAATTGAATGTGCTGAACCATAATTCAGACCGTGTCTTATCCCTTCAATAGATCCATTCTGACCAAAAAACAATGATATGTTTAACAATCCCATCTTCTCAGCTGCAGTAGCCATAGAATCTCATTAGTTAACTGCACCACAGAAGCACATACCACACTCTATATTCTGTCCAGCAAATACTAAATATTTACTATTGACAAATCTGTTAGCACAGTTTATCTTAGTTGATTAAGCGATCCACTTATCAGATGATACATTTGCATCTATACCTCAACTCTCAGAATTCTAAGCTATAAAATCCAAGACACAAATCAAATGACCATATTGTGTTGTGCATATAGAGTATTGTTTCGACAATCTGATATGCTTGTTCTCCTACACAGCAAATATTTTCTGTTGAAAGCAAGAATACAAAGAAAATAAAAGGCATTGTTGGATTAAAGGAGAAGCCGCAAGAAACTGAATGAGAAAACAAACTTTTACCACCAGGACCCATTAAAGAAAATCAAGAATTTCCAATTCTTGAATGAAGATTAAATAGATTAAAAAACAAAGGACCAATTTTTTTCATTAATTCAAGAACTACAAACAAGATTCAAGAAAAAGGGAAACCAAGAAACAAATCATGTGAATTTTACATTGAGAAAAAGAAAGACAGAAAGAGGTATAATACCAAGAAGATAAGGAAGAAGCGTAGAATCAGAGCCATCACAAGGAACCAAAGAAAGATTGCGATGAAGAAAAGGATAGAAAGGAGTGTTTTCTCCACAGTCAACAGAAGAATCACCCATTATATACAACCCAGATACATGCGACTGCGAGGACCCATTTCCATTTCCCGTCAAAGAATGATTGCTGTTGCTGTCCGTGATAAACTGCCCATGTGCTGCACTACTGATCAAGCTTATCAAGATGGCAAGAAAATTGAGAAGAAGAACCATTGTTCTTGGTCTTGATTGTGCTGTTGATGTGTTTGATAATGGAATTTTGTCTTGGTTTCTTGATTTTCTGTTGTTTCTTTCCCGCCCGTTTTCTTTACACTGTTTGCTTGACTACTGTTGGCCCTATAAAATTATGGTTTAGCCTTTTTTTTTTTTTTTCTATTTCTTTGTTTGTTCATGCTATTTTATACGAAGAAAAAGAAAATAATATTAACAATAACTATTATTAATTTTTTTCAAGCTTGCAAACATTGTTTATTTGAAGTGTAAAAGATATATGTAAAACATTGAAACTTTTAATTGCAAATCAAAATTAATTAAAATTTTATGGAAATTACAATAGATGGACCATTCGACCCATGCATTTTCATTTTTGGCTGTGTTTTTGTTTGTTTCATTTTTGAACTTCTGCTTTTTCACTTTTATTTTTTCCTTTTTTCATTGTTGGCTTTTTTGTTAGCTATGTAACTTTCTCTGTATGTATTAATTTAATTTTTTTTTTGTATTTATATGTTCCTATTTTTTAATTAAGGTTGATTGTATTTATTTATTTATTTTTTATATTCTAAATAATTTTAATTTTTAGTTTAATTAGCTTAATTGCTTATAAAATTTTTGAAAATTTTGAATGAGTTATTTAAAACTAGTCTAATTATTTTCTTTTCAGTAAAATCTTCGCTTTTATTAGAATTAATAATAAAAATAAGAATTCTTTTTTTTTTATATATTACATAGCTTTTTTTGTTGTCTTTGGTTGTCTTTTATTGTTGTTGTTTGTTGTGTTTTATTATTTTTCGATTGTTGTTTTTTGTTTGTATAACTTTTGAAAACCGTACTATTTTTTTTAGTTAACAAAGAAATAAGATGAATAACAACAATTTATTATATGAAAATAAAATTTCACTCAAAATGGTAATTTTTTTTATTGATGATCCGTATATTTCACTCAATCGCTTGAATAAGCCATCTAACAAGGAAATGATTTTAGCTAAACTGTTGTCGATGATTCTTGTGGTGCTTAGGATGAGGGCCACCGATACTGATCAAATGGCCTTGGAATTTCTGGATGAATTTCATCGAAGGGGAGTGCGCATAGGGGAGAGCAAAAACTGATCGAACTGAAAAAATCGAGTCGGACCGAATAGAAATGCAAGGCCGGTTTGGTTTAAAGTCTAAGAAAAAATCGGTCTTCGAATTTTTGTTTGGTTGAGAGAGTCTGAGTTTTCCGAACAGACCAAAAAATCGAAGGACTGTTTATATAAGTATAAAACGACATCGTTTTATACTTGACCCTAACCCTAAAATTTATTACCTATAAATACATCTCATTCTCCACGCACCCTTCATTTTCTCTACCACCCTTTGTCTGTCTACCCTTCCAGAGAAATCTCTTCTCTCATCAAACGCTAACCCTAACCCTAACCCTAAAATCAAAAACACTCATCTCGGTGTCGTTCTTGTGTCATCTCAAGTCTAGCTTTGCCGCTTCCCTTGCTGTCATCCCCACGTCTTCGCTGTCTGTATGTGTTCTGTTGTATATTCATTCTCCATTTCTTATCTCTTATGGTTATGGCTAGAGTCTCTTACACTCAGAGACTCATACTCTCTATGTTTCTATCGATCTCTCTGACTCAGTGATTATTATATAAAAACTAATACATTTCTTGCTTTGTTGTTGTTTTTTTTTTACTGTCAATGTTCATTACATGAAATTGACAGTGATGAAATCAACGTTCAAAGTCTTTCTTAGCCTTTTCTCTACATCTAGTAATATTCTTATTGGGTCTATAAGTTTTTCTTGTTAATCAATTAATTTTTGTTGATATTTTAATTAGATCTTGATGTATTTTGTGTTTGTTGTTCTGTATTTTGCATGAAACGATGGTGAATTGATTCAATTTTGAATCAACGAAGTATTTTACTCGATCTTATAAAGAGATCTTATGGTGGAAGCCTAAAGTGCATGATCTGTCCCTTGGAAGATTTTTTGGTGGAAGTTCCCTCTTTTTTAGATCACTAGAGTCAGAGGAATCTCTGAAAACATCACTTTGAAAAGGTATAAATCATATTTATTGATTATTTTGTGACTTGATGTTATTTGTTTTGAATCTGCAAAATTTTTTAAAATAGATTTTGAAAATATGTTTTTTACTTTGTAAATATGAATATTTATTTTTGAACATTTCTTTTATTGAATATGTGTTTGTGAATTGTGAAAGTGATTTAAAAAATTGATTGATCTAAAAAATTTTGTTCTGTTAATGAAAATCATATTTTTGTTTGATCATTATTTTTTTATAAATTTAAAATAAATATAGTATTTTTGAGTTTATATTAATACTAAATTTTTAATTTAATAATAAAATATTTAAATAACAATTTGTTTGTTAATTTATATAGTAGTATACAGTATTGTTTTCTAATTAATATAATTTGGTTGATGATATTATATTAATTCTAAATAGTTTTATTAAATAGTTTATATTAAATAGTTTATAAAAATTTAATTAACTTGTTATTGGTGGAAGCTTCTGTCTAATTCTGTTTATTGTTTTGTTCTATTTTATATAAATTGACGGTGTAGATGGTACATAAAGCAGGAGCAGCTAGTGGCAGTGTACCACCAGCTACTGGTGGTGAGAACCCTTCTCCTGCTCCTGCAAATTTGGAACCCCAATAGCAATAAGAGGTTGCTAAAAAAGAAAAAAAGAGAAAGGATACCTCTAATTTCAGAAGCAAGGCGTGGGAGCACTTCTAGAAAATCTTAGATGATAAAGAGAAGTTGGTAAAAGCTAGTTGTCTTTATTGTGCTAAGAAATTGGAAGTTGACACTAAAAGAAATAGGACATCATCCATTAGAAACCATATGCTAAGTTGCATGAAAAATCCTAATCCTAAGGACATTAGACAAAGCCTTTTAACTCTTATACCTGATGTGTATAGTTCTGAACCTTTAGGTGTTCTAAGGACATGGAAATTTGATAATGAAGCAATTATAAATGCATAGTCTAATATGATAATTGTTGATGAGCTTCCACTTAAATTTGATGATGGGAGGGATTCAACAATTTTATCAATGTTGCATGTCCTTGGTTCAAGATACTCAGCAGATGGACAGTAAGCTGAGACTGTTATAATGCATATTTAGATGCTTATGAAATTGAAAACTATTTTCATGAATCACTGCAAAAGTCAAAGAGTCAGCA
Source organism: Mallotus repandus (assembly GCA_949671775.1). Lineage (NCBI taxonomy): Eukaryota > Viridiplantae > Streptophyta > Magnoliopsida > Malpighiales > Euphorbiaceae > Mallotus > Mallotus repandus. The sequence continues at coordinate 10,809 of CATIWM010506904.1, forward strand.
TCACAACTAACTCATGGACAAGTATTCAACACATTAATTACATGTGCATTACTGCACATTACATTGATATTGAGTGGAAGCTCCATAAAAAAATAATTTTTTTTTGTCCCTGTTACATCACACAAGGGTGAGTATATTGCAAAAAGTTTGGAAAACTGTCTTCTTGAATGGGGTGTCAAAAATATTTTTTGTGTCACATTAGATAATGCTTCTTCAAATGACACTGCACTTGGTTTCTTTTTTAAAAAAATTAATGCCTTGGGGCACATCTGCTATTAGAATTAAGTATCTTCACATGCGTTGCATTGCACACATTCTGAATTTGGTTGTAAATAAGGGCTTGAAAGAAGCTGGCAGATCTATTAAAAGGGTTAGAGAATCAGTCAGATATGTTAGGAATTCACCCGCTAGGTTGCATAAATTTAAGGAATTTGCTTACTTAATTGGTGTTGATTGTAAATATCCTTTGTCCCTAGATGTTGCAACTAGGTGGAACTCAATATATGTTATGTTAAAAACTGCTTGCTTGTTTAAAAAAGTGTTTGAAAAAATTAAGGAATGTGATCGTGCATATAGGGTAGATTTAGAGGATGATGTACCCGACTTCATAAACTGGCTTTCAGTCAAACAAATTGTTAATTTTTTGGAAAAAAATTTTAAGATAACACTAAGAATTTTGGTTCTCACTATGTTACTGCAAACACTTTTTTTCTGAAATTTCTTATATGTTCTTCATATTACATGAGTGGCAAGGTTGTGATGATATTAGTAAAAGATCAATGGCTTTTTCAATGAAAGCCAAATTTGATAAGTATTAGGGGGATCCAACTAAGATGAACTTATTGATTTTTTATGCAAAAGTTCTTGATCCGAGATATAAGCTGGAATACTTGGAGTTTTCCCTAAAAGAAATCTATGTGGAATCTATGAGTGAAAGCCTTTTCTCTAATGTGAAATCTGGTTTGCAATAACTCTTTGATGATTACTCTGCTTTTATTAAACCTCCTCCTCAGGATTATTCTCAATCTGCCATCTCAAGTGATGCATCTGAGCCTGCTTTTGCTAATACTGGGAAACCAATGTCCCTCTTAAAAGCCAGATTTAAAAAGCACAAGATGGATCTTGGAATTGGTGGGAGCAAAAAGACTTACTTGGATCTTTATCTCTCAGAAACTGTTATTAAAGATGATGGTCTGTTTGATATTCTGAGATGGTGGAAGATTAATGCTAACAAATTTCCAATTCTATCAATCTTAGCACGTGATGTACTTACTATGCCTATCTCAACTGTGGCATTTGAATTTGCATTTAGCACAGGAGGCAAGGTGCTAGATTATTTTAGAAGTTCTTTGACTCCCAAATTGGTGGAAGCTTTAATATGTTCTCAGGATTGGCTGCGAACATCTGATGATCCAGTATCAGTTGAAGAGGCATTAGATGAGGTTGAGAATTTTGAGAAAGGTAGATTCTGGAAATTATTTATACTTACATTATTCATTATTCATTTTTCTGCTTCTAAATATATATAAATTAATTTTGATTCATTTTCTTTTTAGAGTTGCCCCTAGTTGGAGTCTCCCAACCAATGGTGTCATCAAGTGCCACTTAGATAGATCTTCAGTAATATTGAATTGATTTTATTGATTATTTTTAACTGCTGACTGTTGTGCTTGATGTGTGCTGCTTTTCAATTGCCTATTTTTTCTTATACATGTGTGCTAAGTGTTCACATAAAATGTGACCAACAATTGGGTGGCTGACATGTATTTTAGTTGTCAGTGTTGTTACTTGTTAACAACACTTGAAGTGGCTGACATGTGAAAATTGCCAATGTTGATGTTGCATATGTTTAAGGGATGTATTGATGCTTCCACCAGTTTATTATGAGAAGTAAAAGTGCTTGTTGTGCCTATGGTGGCCATTTTTTATTGCCAGATATGGCCACATTTTTACACTGAATTATAAAAAACATATCTGAGCCCACTTTGTTTATTTTTCTTTGTTTGTCCTTCTACTTAGCTTTGCACTTTCTAGAAACTGCATTTCATTTCTGTCTACTTGGTTTTGGATATTATATGAAACTGCTTCTCATTTCTATTTATTGGTTTTGAATTTTGTTACATATCTCTGAATAAGTATTAGGGCAATGATGGAGCTTCCACATAAGTTCTTTTCATATTATGTGTATCTAGTTGCTTACCATTTCTTTGGTGACATGTAGTTGTTGCAAGAAGTTGTGGCACCATTTTGACATGACTAGAAAACTTAAAAAGATGAGCCCAGTTTGTTTATTTTTCACTATTTGCTTCTTTTGTGATTCTGTATACTTATATTTATGCCTGTGTACAAGAATGGTTATCTTTTTGGTGAATCAATATTGTGTGATTGTGTATGCAATCAAATTTTTTTGCATGATGTGCAAATAGTATATTTGTATATATCTTTTTAGTGGGAGCTTTGAATTTGATGATGGCTTCTGAATTTTTATTGAAGTCATGTGAATGAAGTGGAAACTTTTTATTTTTCTTAACACTGATGTAGGCTTTTAGTGGAAGTCTCAGAGAATTTGGATTTCAATTATATTTTTTGTATGTAATTAAACATGAAGTTATAGTATTACATATGTAATTTGTATCTTGTAAATTCTGTATATGGTTAAACATTGGGCTTGGCCCTAATTAATTACTTATTTTGTAAGTTTGACACACTGGGCTTGTCCCAAAATAGGCTTTTGTAACTATGTAAAAGAAATTGGGCTTTGCCCAAACTAGTAAGAGGCTTAAATTTTTATCTTTTTTATTATTTTTTTGGCCTAACCCACAATTTGGGTCAACTGAGCCTAACCGTTCAACCGAACCGATAATAACCGAATTTTTTGGTCTTCAAAACCGATTATTTTTTACCCTTCATCGGCTCGATTCGGTACTCATTGTAGGTTTAAAAAAATCAAAAAAATTAACCTTCCTCAGCTGAACCAACCAATTCACACCCCTAAGTGCGCAATAGTGCTTTAAAAGGCTTTAACCTTTAGCTCCGGATGAATCACAGAGCCTATAATTTATTAAAAAGAAACCAATTTAGAGACCTGCATTTGTTGCATGATTTACTGGTAACGGTCCAAGTTTTGGTCCCAAAATCGACTGTTTAAGGCCTCAATATTGGCTTTAAAGTTTTATATTGGTTTTAGTGTTTTTTTTTTATCTTTTTGCCCTATTCTTTTAGGGTTTTGTCTTGAACTTTATTTATTTGTCTTATTTGATGTTTGGGAACAACTTTTGATGAATTTTAATAGAAATTTCTATTTTTTTTCCCAATTTTGTAATTCTTTGAATCAACGAGTTTGATGCCTATTTCTTGATATTTTCAAATCAACAAGAAATAGAAGATTGAATTTCTAGGATTCTTTGAATCAATAGACTTTTTAGCTATTTATCCCTAATTTTAATAAGCTTTCACTATGTCAAACATGCTTTGTAAGCTTCGCGTTGCATAATCTTCTTCAATTTTTTTCACCACTCATAAGCACAAAAAAGGGCAAATTTAAGTTTTAAAACAACAGGCCCAAAAAAAACCATTATCTATTGTTCCTTCTTAATGAACGGAATCAAGCTTCCCATCCTCTTCAATACTATTGGAAACAAAAACAGTAAATGATTCAGCTTTTATTATGCTCTTAATCGATCCATCTTTAACAGATTCACCTTTTTTCTTGAAAACTATAAGCTTGCTATGAAAAAGAAAAAGATTTTGATCGTTTGAAAAAAAAGAAATAAAAAAGGAAGGGGTGAGCATTTAAAGAGAAGAAGAAGACGTGGAAAAAAATGGTGAAAAAAAAATTCTGAAGAATGAAAGATTCATAATTAAAAGAATTTCATTTGGAGAAGTTAGTTTTGAAAGAATTAAAAGTCAATGCGCTTTTTGATTATTTTTTTTTAGATTTTAGGTTATTTGTGATCAAAGCCCTAAAATTTTAAAGGTTAATAAAAAAACTCAAAAATCTTCATATTCATTCAACCTTAATTTGAGTCTCATAACTCTAAAAAGCTCTAACTTTAAATTGTTTTATTAGATGGCCTCTTTTTTCTCTGGGATCTTTACATAAATGCCTAAAAAACACCTTCCATTTTTAAAATACCCACATTTTTCATTTATTACTAATCGATCCAAAACATTAAAATAATTACTTCTGTATCATTATTGGAGCCATTGAAAGTCCAAGGCAATCTAGCTGCCTTTAATTAGAAAGCATTTTAACTGTCTTCAACACCAAGTGGCACTTGTGACCCAATGGTGAGGACAACTCTGTGTGAGTGTGAGTGTGTGTGTGTGTCTA
>CATIWM010506958.1:0-15400 GCA_949671775.1 Mallotus repandus
ACTATTAAAATTCAATTTTAGGTCAATTATAAATTCACTATTTATGTTAACGAATAAATTTGGTCATTTTTTTGAAATTTATATCACTTGATTTTAAATTTTTTAAAAATTTAAGAAAAATGTAAAAAAATTATTTTATAGTTTGAAAAACTTTTAAAATTTAATAATTAGGCTATATATATATATATATATATATATATATATATATATTTCTAAAAAAATTATCAATTTTATTTGTTAGTACCTGTTAAAATTAGTTTTCTTATTAGTTTATAAGACTTAATTGTACTAAAAAAAAGTTATAGGATTTGATTATAATCAGAAAGTTCCAATATGCCTTGATTTCGAAAATGGACAAAAAAAAACACATGAGATGAAATATGTTCCTAAACTCGTGGGGCAAATTGGACCTTTCCCATCTAAATATACAAGCATATTTAATTTCAATGTTTTCTTTTTCTTCTTTTTTTTTATTTATTTTTTTCCTTTTACAACTTCATCTTCTTTACTCTGACTTTCCACTCTTCATGAACCTTTCTTCCTTGCATCTCCTCCATCAAATTCACCCTTTCTCTCATCATAATTGCCACTTGCTTTGGTTCCCTACATGTATTCCCTACTATCCACAAATTGTTAAATTCAAAAATCTCAGTGGTTGGCAGTGAGAATTTTATGCAAGGGCTATAACCGAAGTGGATTTGAATGTTTGATGGAAAAACATAAAATAAAATTATAAATGTTAGGAAATATGGCAAAATGAAATTGGTTAGGGTTTTTTTGTGAGGAAAAAATAGGGGCTAGTAGTTGTAAAAAGAATTTTCAATGAGAATGATTTAATTTCATATAGTGTTGTTAAAGCTCCCTAATTCTGCTGTTATTCAATTTAATAGTAATAGGTGAATTTGCATTTGTTTTACTTTGATTTTTTTTTAATATGGTTTTGTTCTACTTCTCTTATTTACTAGAAAATTGCTCTATTTATGAGTAAAGCTCTATTGCAAGATTCCGAAATTAAGATGAAACCAAAAGAAAACTTTAAAGTTATAGATGGAAAATTTTTTCACAAGTTTGATTATTTATAAAGTGGAGAACACCATATGTGTTAAGGAAGAGAAAACTAATAAAAAAGAGGAACTTGATATAGTTTTTCCTTTTGATGTCACAAAAGAGATTGTTGTGAGACAACCTTTGCTTGCTAGAACTTGCTACATTTTTTTTATTATCAAATTTAGTGAAAATATAACATGACATTAATATTGTGTGTTAAAATGCTTGATGAGGTGGTAAGAGCAGAAACGCAGACTAGGACTAACTAATTTAATATTAATCTTTATATATATATATATATATATATATATATAAAGATTAATATTATATTATAAAATTTTTTGTAATAATTGTGTTCAATTTATTAATATTGGACCTACTAATTTAACATGTAATCTAAAATAATGTTATTTTAATTTTTAGAAATAAAAAATTTCACTCGTCAATCAAATTATGTTAAATCATAGAAATAAATATTAAATTAGTAGATAGCATTTTAAAATATTATAGTACAATTTATTTTGAAAAATTTAAATTCGCCTTCAATAATAAAATTGTAATATAATATACTTTTTTAATAGCTATGGTGTTGTTATTATTATTTTATGATATATATTTTTTATATAATTTTTTCACAAAAAATATAATAAACTTCAAGGAGATAATTGAATTTTGAAAATAATTTTTATATTTATAAATATAAAAATTTTAAAAATTAAAAGTTGATTTGTGGTGTGGTAGAAAGTATAAAAAATTCTTAAATTATTTTCAAAATTTAATTATCTCTTTGAAGTTTATTTTGATACAATTAAACTCTTAATCTTTTATTTTTATATTATTAGAGCCTAGATATTTTTGAAATTCAATATTTTTATTTAATTTTTATATTTTTTTGAGGACAAAAAATCATTCCATTATTTTGAAATCGTTTAGAAAAAATATTTTATTCTTAAAAGTGATTTTAAAGTGTGAAATTTTTTTGTCAAATTAGGATTAGCTTGATAATTGGTCTATAGTTGAGGATAGAATTGATTAAGTTTTTAATTTTTTTTTGCCATGTCAGCTACATCAGCTTGCCACGTCAACTTTGGCACAAACTCAATGTTATTTGGATAGATTTGGAACAACTTAGAAACTTGGAGGAGCAAATTGATACAACTTTGAAATTAGGATGAAATTGATAATTGACCTATGGTTCAGGATATATTTGATTATTTTCCCAATTTTTATTAATTGTGCTGTTGTTAATATATACACATATGTAATAGACAACACTAAAGGTATGCTTGAATGGGGTCAAGGGCGAAGCCAAAAAAAAAATTTCAGGGGAGCAAACTTTACCTTATTTTAATATACTAGAAATGTTTCATTTAATATAAACTAACGTAAATAATATTTCAAATACACTAACAATAGTTTAAACTAAAAAAAATAATATACCCAAAAAATAACATCAATGATAATCAAAATCAAAACGGATAATTAAAATCATGAGAAAAAAAAAACACCAAATTTACTTTCCTCCAACAAAAACTTTTCTTTTGAGAAATTTATCCATAATTATATCTATAATCAAAATCACATAAAAGATAATCAACTATCACAATATAAAAAAAATTATAAATTTAGTTTTTAGCATAATAACTAATGAGCAAATTAAAGGAAAAATATACATTAAAATTAGTCAAACTAAGTATGTGCAATAAAACAAAAAAAATAAATTGATAGCATATATAATTGATGGATAACTGAATGTTATACTAAATTACTACTCTAATCAAATTGCTTAGTGCATAATAATTAATGAGCAAATTAAAGAAAAATAAACAAAGTAAAAGAGGTGAGGTGTGGATGGCTAATTCAGGAGAAGAAATGAAAAGGAGAGGTAAAATATAGAATTTTGGAAAAATCAAGCTAAAAAATGAAATTTAAAAATACTGAAAAGAAAAAATAAGGAAAATTTTTATTATTTGAACTTTCTAAAAGAATTATAATAATAGACTATTGAGTTATTATTATGAATTTACTAAGGGTCTATAAAAAAAGTTTACATATTATATTGTTTTGAGAATGATATATATATATGTAATTGAAAAAATTTAGTGGGGGCATATATATAATTGAAAAGATTTAGTGGGGGCAAAATAAGAAAAACCTATACTATATTAAATATTTTTTTTAGGCAGGGTGGGCAAGTGCATATACAGCACAATTAATAAAAATTGGGAAAAAATTCATATAGTTTAGCACTTTTTACAATTTAATCATATATTTTTAATTTTGGCAATTTTATGCAAAAACTTTTTTACTTTTGCAATTCTATGCACCGATTGAAAATTCGGTGAAAATTTGCTGATATAGCCACCGGAAAAATCTGAGTCAGTCCATGTAGGTGGCGCGTCAAATTGCATCATTTTGATTATTTGCAAAACAATGCATAACCTTTGACATTTTTTACAATTTAATCACGATCTATTAATATTTTGACAAATTGATGCATGCAACTGTGTATATATATGTATTGTTAATTATTATTTTAATTCAATTGTTACAAGCAAATTGATACTTATTTTATTAATTTGAGTTAAATTATTATTTAGAAAATAATTTAAATAGTTTAAATTTTAAATTTTATTTAATTAAAGTAACATTAATAGTAATTTTTATATTGCATATTAAATTAAAAATTTTATATAATTATAAAATCATAAAATTTTAAAAAATTAATTAAATTCCAATGTATCAAATGATAGTTTTCAAATGTTTAAGAACTCAAATATAAATTAAAAAAAAATTTCTCGACAAAATTTTTTTTAACTAATGGATAGAATTGGAAGATATAACTTTTACTACATGTATAAAATGCAATAAAAAATATTTTAATATTTAATAAAATTTTCTTTCAAAAAATATCATTTGATATCTTAGAATTTAATTTTTAAACAATAATTTACTCAAAATAATAAAATAAGTATCAATTTACATGCAACAATTGAATTAAAAAAATAATTAATAAATGTCACGACCCAAATTCGGGAGTCATGACCGGCGCTAGGGAACGGAAATTCTCATGAATCCGGAACCCGTAGCAAGCCTTAAACACAATTTAAACACCCAACAAACATATAAAAATACCTTAGAATTATAACTTTAATAATATAAAAAAAATTTCATATCATATCATAATAAAATATTTATACAATATTCAAATACACAATCTCAGTCTAAAATAACATCACATACTACCACAAGATATACTACTACTGCAACATCTAATAAAATACAAGAAAAGTGACAGTTCAAAATTTACATAAATCGGCCGGTGAAGAAAGAGTCCGACGAAGAGTACTACTAGTAGAGGTCTGACGATAAGAATCTTGAGAAATAATTGATGGGGTCTGACCTCACTGAGTGAATCATTATTACATATATGCATGTAACATAATTCACGTACACACAAACATCAATAATAATATTCGTATATTTATATTTATATAAATATACATACAATCCACACAGATGCTTGAAAATATTTTTCATAATTTATTTTACTGGAGGATCAGAGCAGAACCCTAATATTTCTGCAACCTCAATCGTTGAACCTCACTAGCCAACAGGCTCACTTAAATACCAAAATATTTCTCTTTTCTAAATTGATAGTGGACTAGACCCGAGACACTGAGTCAACCGAGCTCCCGCAATCTCACTGCTGGTATGACTGGCCCTAAGACACTAAGTCAACCGAACTACAATAGTCACGCTTTTCAACCAAAATTCTCAATATATCATTTAATCATCAATCAATAAATCATTTTCTAGCATCTAACGTACTATTGCGCAACAATCCCAGTGTAACTCACTAGGTGGCACATTCTACGACTATCCTTCAAAAATATTTTATTCCAAATAAATAAATAATTCATTATAAATATACGCATCCATATTACGAAATTAAAATTTGCATTTAAACATTCTTATAAAAACATATATATGTATGTATGATCATATTTATGAAATATAAATATATGCATATATAAAATCATAATAAATAATAATAAATTCATATTTATTCAAAATATGGATGAAAAATCATGAATTCTATATGCCATACATACATATAATAATAACTCACAGTTGTGCGCTCCTCTACTCTGGTTCGGCTGGTCCGGTCCGAAAAGCCTAGCTTGTGGTGCAGCAAAATGAATAAAAATAATAAATAAATAATTAGAAATAAATTTCTAATTTTATACTTTAGATATTTTTAAAGAACGACTCGATCTAAGACCCGACTTGACTAAGACTCAAAACTTAGAGTCGATCCGATGTCACATTTTACAGGAAATCTACCAAAAATTCAGCAGTCTCCTTTGTAAAACGGACATCTCTCTACTAAAAGTGGAGTCGTTCATGCACGCAAACACATTTCTAAAATATTCACAATTTATTCTTTTGGGTTAGGCTCCCGAACTACACTTATTGCCCAACCGAGAACCAACATAATTCACAATCAATAAAATAATAGAAATTCCAATAATTCACCAAAAATCATAAAAATTCATTTAAATACCAAAATCAATTTATTTACATAATAAAAAGCATAAAAGACATTTATTTCCAAAATAAATAATAAAATCCTAATTTATAATTAAATTCTATTATTAAAATATAATCTTTCAAATTCTGCAATTAAATAGCCTTAATTACAAATAATTATTTAAATTGCTAAAATATATAATAAAAATAACCAAAATCTCATTCAAGTTTAAAAACAATAGATAAAATTATTATTCATATATTTTTTCAAAATTTACTAATAATTATCTAAAAATAGAAAATAATTCATAAAAATTATTTTAATACTATTTATTTTTCAAAAACTGCCCAAAACATAATAATTAACAATAATTTTAACTAAAATATAAAAATTACCATTTAAACTAATTTTTTCCAAAAATTCATTTTTCACATAACCCTTCGAAAATTCATAATAAAAATTCTACACATAATTTCAATAAACTTCCTTCACGAAGTTTGCTCAACATACAACAAAGAATTTATTAAAAATATAAAATTTTTCTGACTCGAGACTGTCAGGAACAGTACCATGAACAGCAACCCCGAACCCGAAAAAATTCACAATTTTCAGACAAATAAATAAAAATCATATTTAGATATCTCACAATCTCTACAACAATTAATCTCAAATCAATTATATCAAATAAAACTAAATTCAAGCTCAAATTAACCAAAAACGTAAAATATTAAAAATCGAATTATAAAAAAACGGAGTAGTTACCGGAGTCGAAACTCGAAACAGTTTGAAGATTTGAGAAGTCCGAAGGATGAGCTTCCAATAGAGACGAACTTTGCCAGCTAAGGTGGCTGGAATTGTCGCCGGTGAGCAAGGGAAAATTTGACAAAAAATGAAAATGAGAGGAGGAGAGAGAGAGAGAGAGAGAGAGAGAGAGAGAGAGAAGCTTCACCGGACAGTTGGGGAGGAGGAGATGACGGTGACTGGCAACTGGTGACATCTGGCTGGTGACCGGCGCGGTGGGTAGTTGGTGGAAATGGTGGTTTGACGGAAAGAAGAAAAGAAAAAAAATAAATAAGGAAAGGAAGAAGATGAAGCTACTGCTTCATGTTTTTTTTTTAACTAATAAAATAATAACTTTAACATAATAATAATAATATTAATAATAATTTTAATATAATAGTAATAAAAAATTAAATAATAATTTTTTTAATAATAATATGTCAAATTTTTATTATTTCCTCCAAAATATACATATATATATTTACACACTTAAAAAATTTTAAGTGTATTAAAACACACTAAGTCAATAATATTAAAGTAATATTCGACACAAGAACTTCAAATTTAATTTCACTAACAATCAAATATCATAAATTAAATAAAATAAAATAATTATTAACATTGCAAATCCCAGAATTTAATTTTATAATTTGTAAAAATTTGGGTTATAACAATCTTCCCCCCTTACAAAAATTCGTCTTCGAATTTTAAATAAAAAGAACTAAATACAAGAATTCATTGAGGAAAAAGGTAAGGGTAAGCCACCCGCATCTCAGCCTCAGTTTCCCACGTATGCTCCTCCACAACACTTTGACCATTAGAATCTGCTTTGAACACAACTGCCGAACTTAATAATCAACAATCGCAACTGGTTCTTCCTCGTACGTCAGATCTTCATTCACTTCCACACTCTGAGGCTGAAACACATGCAAACGATCTAAAATGTACTTCCTGAGCATCGAAATGTGGAACATTAGATGCACTTGCAACAAATTTGAAGGCAACTCTCTCTAAAATCTCAAAAGGTCCTATGTATCTCGGTGCCAATTTTTCTTTCTTACCAAATCTCATAACACCCTTCATAGGTGACACCTTCAAAAATACATAGTCCCCAACCTGAAATTCCACATCTCTGCGCTTCGGATTCGTATAGCTCTTCTATCTGCTAGCTGCTGTTTTCAATCTCCATCTGATCAATGCAACCTTCTCAGACGCATCCTGGATAATTTTTGGTCCAGTTAGCTCTTTTTCCCCAACTTCATTCCAACACAGAGGAGATCTACATTTCCTTCCATATAAAGCTTCATACGGTGCCATCTCAATACTGCTATGGTAGCTGTTATTATAAGCAAACTCCACCAATGGCAGATGATCATCCCAACTGCCTCCAAGATCCATTACACACATTCTCAACATATCTTCAAGTGTTTGGATCATCCTCTCAGATTGACCAAGCAGTACTAAAATCAAGTCTAGTACCCATTGCTTCTTATAACGTTTGCCAAAATTGAGAGGTAAATACAGAACCTCTATCAGAAATAATAGAAATAGGCACTCCATAAAGGCACACAACATGCTTGACGTACAATCTAACCAATTTAGCCACAGGATAAGTAGCTTTAACTGGCAAAAAATAAGTTGATTTGGTTAGCCTGTCCACTATCACCCAAATGGAATCGTATCCATTTCTTGAACAAGGCAACCATGTCACAAAATCTATAGTGACTCTCTCCCATTTCCACTCAGGAATCGAAACAGGTTGAAGCTTCCCAGAAGGCTTCTGATGCTCAGCTTTCACTTGCTGACAAGTTAAACACTTAGAGACAAAATCAACTACATCCTTCTTCAATCCATCCCACCAATAAAGATCCTTTATGCTGTGGTACATCTTAGTAGCACCTGGATGTACACTGTAGGCTGCATAATGAGCTTCTTCTAGGATCTCTTCTCTCAAATTATCCACATCAAGAACACACAATTATCCACTGATCCATAAAACACCTTCATCATCAAGGTTAAAATCAGTGAATTTCCCTTCACGAATCTTCTTTACAAGCTCTACCAAAACAGAATCTCGGCTCTAAGCTGCCTTGATCCTATCCCTCAACTGATCTAATTCTGAACTGAGCTAGCAATCCACCTGATCTGCTTATCTTCATCATCAATCCTTGATCCACTAACTGATGTATCTCCTGAATCAAAGGTCTTCTTTCTACACTAATGTGAGCAAGACTACCTGAGGACTTTCTACTCAAGGCATCTGTTACCACATTAGCCTTGCCTGGATGGTATAGGATATCATAGTCATAATCCTTCAGAAGTTCCAACCATCTCCTTTGCCTTAAGTTTAGATCTCTCTGCTGGAAGATATACTTCAAACTCTTGTGATCAATGTAAATCTCACAAGTTACCCCGTACAAATAATGTCTCCAGATCTTGAGAGTAAAGATCACTGCAGCCATCTTTAGGTCATGAGTAGGATAATTCTATTCATGCTTCTTTAATTTTCTAGAAGCACTAGCTACTACCCTACCATTTTGCATCAACATACAACCTAGGCCAACTCTGAAGGCATCACAATATACAGTGAACTTGTCTTCTCTATTAGGCAAAGTTAACACTGGAACTATGGTCAATTTCTCTTTTAGAAGCTGAAAATTATTCTCACAAGCTTCTGACCACACAAACTTCACATTCTTCTGAGTTAGGCAGGTTATAGGTGCTGCTATCCTCAAGAAATCCTGAACAAACCGCCTATAGTACCCTGCCAAACCTAAGAAACTTTGAATCTCAGTGACTATTGTCGGTCTAGGCCACTCAGATACTGCTTCTATCTTCTGTGGATCAACCTAAATACCATCCTTAGACACTACATGCCTAAGGAATGCTACACTCTCCAACCAAAAATCACACTTTGAGAATTTAGCATAAAGCTGATGTTCTCAAAGTATCTGTAGCACTATCCTCAAGTGATATACATGCTCTTCCATACTTTTCGAATACACCATTATATCATCAATGAACACCACTATGAACTGATCCACAAATGATCTGAACACTCTGTTCATCAGATCCATGAAAGCAGCTGGTGCATTAGTTAACCAGAAGGATATCACCAGAAACTCATAGTGGCCATATCTAGTATGGAATGCCATTTTAGGAATGTCGGCTTCACTGATCCATAACTGATGATAACCCGACCTCAAGTCTATCTTGGAGAAGAACTGTGCATCCTGAAGCTGATCGAACAAATCATCTATCCTCGAAAGAGGATACTTGTTCTTAATTATCACCTTGTTCAGCTCTCTGTAATCAATGCACAGCCTAAGTGTATCATCTTTCTTTTTTACAAACAAGATTGGTGTACCCCAAGGAGAAACACTAGGTCTAATGAAACCCTTGTCTAGAAAATCTTGCAACTGCTCCTTTAACTCTTTCAACTCTACCGGAGCTATCCTATAAGGCGGCATAGAGATAGGAGCTGTGTCTGGAACCACATCAATGCAGAATTCGATCTCCCTGTGAGGTGGTAAACTTGGTAACTCATTAGGAAAGACATATAGAAACTCACATGCTACTGGAACATCTGAGATGGATGTCTTCTCTACTGTAGTATCCCTGACTAATGCCAAGTATCCCTGACATCCTTTTCTCAGCATCTTCCTAGCCGTGATGGCAGAGATAAGATTCTGAGGTGCAAAACTCTTGTCACCCACAAACTTAAATTCTTAATCATTCAAAATTTTAAAAATTACCTCTTTACTTTGATAATCAACAGTGGCATAGTGCTGAGATAACCAGTCCATTCCAAGGATCACATCGAAATTCATCACATCTAGTAACTCCAAGTCCACTGATAATTCTCTTCCTTCTACCAACATCGGACACCCAAGTAGCAGAACATCGATGTTCAACGAGTCACTTAGAGGCATGGTAACCGATAAAGGAACTGCCATCCTCATGGCTTACCAACCAGACTTCGACGCAAAAATAGGGGATACAAAAGAATGAGTAGCACCCAGATTAAGCAAGACTCTAGCATCAAAGAAACATACCAGGAGTGTACCTACGACAATGACATTGGATGCCTGAGCAACCTGTTGGGTAAGAGTGAAGACTCTGGCCTGTCCTCTGCCTCCCTGCTAGCTGGTGGAAGCCTGACCAAAGCCTCTCACACTACCTCTGCCTCCTTTGCCTTACCCCTACTAGGCCACAAACTATGAAGTACTCTGATACTGAGCTGGTGGTAGCTAATAACGAGCTGGAGCTGCACTAGTAGTGGAATGTTGCAAAAACTGCTGCTGATAAACAAAATAAGAGCACACTCTGGCAAAATATCCCGTCTGTCTGCATCAAAAACATGCCCCTAGAGCCATGTAACACTGTCCCTAATGGACTCTCCTGCACATCTGGCAAGCACTGGCTGTAGATCTCGTGTTGCCATAATCTGAACTCTAGCTGCTGCTGTTGCTGGTAGCACCAGAACTAAATCTAACTGGTCTGTGAGCTCCACTGCGACCATGCTTGCTATTTCTATAAACTCTCTACAGAGGTCTTTGGCCCTGCTGAGCAAATCTTCTTTGTTGACTACTAGATCCAATCTGAAATGTAGTGTACTGAGTGCTCTGAGATTCTCCTACCTGAACACCTCCCATCTGATAATAATCAGGCATAGTTCCTTGCTTGATCAATCTAAGCTCTATCTCCTTGGCCAACGCTATGACAGACTTAAGTGTCAGTCCTGTAGTCATCATCCTAGAGAACGCAAAACCCAATCTAGTGACGTAAGTAGTGACTGCAAAATATTGGTCTCTCATTAAGTCCTTTGCATACCGACCAAGTCTGAGGAACTCTCTGGTGTACTCCTCTACTGACCTGTCACCTCTGGAAATATTCATCAATCGGAGTCTATAACTCATCCGCATAGGCTCTGGGCAGAAACATCTCATAAACCTCTCTCTAAACTGAGCCCAAGTAAATATCATCATATGAGGCTAGATGACCTGAACGAACCAATCCAGTGCTGACCCCTCAGCTGATAACTTGATTATCAATATCCTCTGATAGTTTGTGTGAGCAGTTCGAGTCCTCGACTTGATCACGTGAAGAAAATCCAATGGATCTGACGTCCTATCAAATGATATCTTGCAGAACCTGGCGTAAAACAATGCTGCCTTTAGGTCTGACATACCCTGCTGAAGTGGAGGCTGCATAGCTGGTATGGCCTGGGGCATAGCTGTTGCACCATGCTGAACTCCAGGTGCAAAGGCCACTTCATCAAATTCCTGGTCTGCAGGTTCCTCATCCTGCAGCTCTCTCTGCCTACGGTGACCTGCCACTCTTTCATGTCTACCTCTACCTCTACCCCTTCGCCTAACTGGCAGCTCAGGGTTTTGAGCCTCATCCTGATAAGACTCACCATCATCGGTCTCATCGACCAGTGGAGCAACTTGTGCTCGCCTCATTCTAAAAAGACAAAAACAAGTGAAAGTTCAGACAATAACAGACACCCTAATGGTTACGCGAAAAACTAAAAGCAACGAAGACTTTTCAAAGACATAGTTGAACCTAATTGATCCAGTAGTTTCAAAGAAAAACTCTAGCAACTTAGGTCCATAATACAAAACCTAGGCTCTGATACCAACTTTGTCACGACCCAAACCCGAGAGTCATGACCGGCACTAGGGAACGGAAATTTACACGAGTCTAGAACCCGTAGCAAGCCTTAAACACAATTTAAACATCCAACAAACATATAAAAATACCTCAGAATTAAAACTTTAATAATATAAAGAAAATTTCATATCATATCATAATAAAATATTTATACAATATTCAAATGCACAATCTCAGTCTAAAACAACATCACATACTACCACAAGATATACTACTACTGCAACGTCTAATAAAATACAAGAAAAGTGACAGTTTAAAATTAACATAAATCGGCTGGTGAAGAAAGAGTCCGGCGAAGAGTACTACTAGTAGAGGTCTGACCATAAGAATCCTAAAAAATAATTGAGGGGGTCAGACTTTACTGAGTGAATCATTATTATATATATGCATGTAACCTAATGTACGTACACACAAGCATCAATAATAATATTCGTATATTTATAGCTATATAAATATACATACAATCCACACAGATGCTTGAAAATATTTTTTTGTAATTTATTTTGCTAGAGGATCGGAGCAGAACCCTAATATTTCTGCAACCTCAATCGTTGAACCTCACTAGCCAACATGCTCACTTAAATACCAAAATATTTCTCTTTTCCAAATTGACAATGGCCTGGCCCCGAGACACTGAGTCAACCGAGCTCCCACAGTCTCACTGCCAAGGTGATTGGCCCCGAGACACTAAGTCAACCGAGCTACAACAGTCACGCTTCTCAACCAAAATTCTCAATATATCATTTAATCATCAATCAATAAATTATTTCCTAGCATCTAACGTACTGTTGCGCAACAGTCCTTGTGTAACTCACTAGGTGACACGTTCTACGGCTATCCTCCAAAAATATTTTATTCTAAATAAATAAATAATTCATCATAAATATATGCATCCATATTACGAAATTAAAATTTGCATTTAAACATTCTTATAAAAACATATATATGCATGTCATATTTATGAAATATAAATGTATGCATATATAAAATTATAATAAATAATAATAAATTCATATTTATTCAAAATGTGGATGACAAATCATGAATTCTAATGTCATGCATACATATAATAATAACTCACATGTGTGCGCTCCTCTACTCTGGTTCGGCTGGCCCGGTTCAGAAGGCCTAGCTCATGGTGCAGCTAAAAAAAAAAAAATAATAGATAAATAATTAAAAATAAATTTCTAATTTTATACTTTAGAGATTTCTAAAGAAAACTCGATCTAAGACCCGACTCGACTTAGGATCAATAAGATGTTACGTTTTACGAGAAATCTACCAAAAATTTGGCAGTCTCCTTTGTAAAACGGACATCCCTCTACTAAAAGTGGAGCCATTCATGCACGCAAACGCATTCCTAAAATATTCACACTTTATTCTCTCGGGTTGGGCCCCCGAACTACACTTATTGCCCAACCGAGAACCAACATAATTCATAATCAATAAAATAATATAAATTCCAATAATTCACCAAAAAACATAAAAATTCATTTAAATACCAAAATCAATTTATTTACATAATAAAAAGCATAAAAGACATTTATTTACATAATAAAAAGCATAAAAGACATTTATTTCCAAAATAAATAATAAAATCCTAATTTATAATTAAATTCCATTATTAAAATATAATATTTAAAATTCTGCAATTAAATAGCATTAATTACAAATAATTATTTAAATTGCTAAAATATATAATAAAAATAACCGAAAACTCATTTAAGCTTAAAAACAATAGATAAAATTATTATTCATATATTTTTCTGAAATTTACTAATAATTATCTAAAAATAGAAAATAATTCATAAAAATTATTTTAATAATATTTATTTCTCAAAAACTGCCCAAAGCATAACAATTAACAATGATTTCAACTAAAATATAAAAATTACCCATTTAAACTAATTTTTTCCAAAAATTCATTTTTCACATAAACCTTCGAAAATTCGTAATAAAAATTCTACACATAATTTTTAAAAACTTCCTTCATGAAGTTTGCTTAACATATAACAAAAAATTTATTAAAAATATAAAAATTTTCCGATTCGGGACTGTCCGGAACAGTACCATGAACAGTAACCCTGAACCCAGAAAAATTCAAGATTTTCAGAAAAATAAATAAACATCATATTTAGATAGCTCACAATCTCTGCAATAATTAATCTCAAACAAATTATATCAAATAAAATTAAATTCAAGCTCAAATTAACCAAAAACTTAAAATATAAAAAATCGAATTATACAAAAACGAAGTAGTTACAGGAGTCAAAACTTGAAACAGTTTGAAGATTTGAGAAGCCCGAAGGATGAGCTTCCAATAGAGACCAACTTTGCTGGTTAAGGTGGCCGGAATCATCGCCGGTGAGCAAGGGAAAATCTGGCCAACAATGAAAACGAGAGGAGGAGAGAGAGAGAGAAGCTTCGTCGGACAGCTGGGGAGGAGGAGATGACAACGATTGGAAGCTGGTGACATCTGGCTGGTGACCAGCGCGGTAGGTAGGTGGCGGAAATGGTGGTTGACGGAAAGAAGAAAAGAAAAGAAAATAAATAAGGAGAGGAAGAAGATGAAGCTACTGCTTCACGTTTTTTTAACTAATAAAATAATAACTTTAACATAATAATAATAATAATATTAATTATAACTTTAACATAATAGTAATAAAAAATTAAATAATAATATATCAAATTTTTATTATTTCCTCCAAAATACACATATATATATATTTACACATTTAAAAATTTTAAAGTGTATTAAAATACACTAAGTCAATAATATTAAAGTAATATTTGACACAAGAACTTCAAATTAAATTTCACTAATAATCAACTATCATAAATTAAATTAAATTAAATAATTATTAACACTGCAAATCCCAGAATTTAATTTTATAATTTATAAAAATTCGGATTATAACAATGAAATTAATATTTTTAATTAAAAATTTAGTTTTGAAATCTCATTGCTTAAATAATTGTTCTACATCTATCGATTGAAAATATATACATTAAACTATACACACACATGCATCAATTTGCCAAAATACTGATAGATTATGATTAAATTGTAAAAAATATCAAAGCTCATGCATTGTTTTGCAAATAAACAAAGCGATACAATTTGACATAGCGCCTACATGGACGGACACAAATTTTTCCAATGGCCATGTCAACAAATTTTCACTGGATTTTCAACTGGTGCATAGAATTGCAAAATTAAAAAAGTCTATGCATAAAATTGCCAAAATTAAAAGTATATGATTAAATTGCAAAAAGTGCTAAAGTATATGCATTTTTTTGTAAATATGCCTTTAAATTATATATATATATATATATATATATATATATATATATATATATATA